>JAOTBA010000009.1:24065110-24081107 GCA_025629845.1 Erythroxylum squamatum
AAAAAAAACAGAAACTAAAAACAGGAAACAGAAACTAAAAACAACAACAGAAAAACAAAAGTGGAACCAAACGGCCCCTTACTTTTCTTCTTTCCTTTTTTTTTCCTCGAGGTGTCCTAGAAAGGTTTAATTATGGGAATACACCTTTAAGCCATTTACACGTAGATTAATCTCCGCTCAACCATTTAAATATACACACAAAGAGGAATTAAATTAAATGTAGTCCCAAACTTTAAAATTGACAAAGTATTGTGCTTCTATTGGTTTTCCTTCCCTTCCACTTTGACTACTTTGTCAATTTTAAAGTTTGGGACTACACTTTATTTAATTCCTTTTATGTGTATGTTTGAATGGTTATAAAGATTCACGCGTGCTTATTTGGTAGGTATGAGAAGAGATGAATGAAAATAGAATAAAAATAAAGTTTGGTAAGAAGTTATGATTAGATGACTTATACTTTTATTCATAGTTTTTGGACATTGCTCAATTCCTCTGGATTATAAGATGAATGGGAGTCATTCCTTGTATATTTTGGTGCTCGCCGTTTACTATTAACAACAGTCAAATGCTTTTCTTTATTTGCCTTCCTCTTTTATCGCTCTCCAATATCTTCTGTTTTTTAATATGGTAACTTTTTCACCATTATTTATTCCTATCCTATAATCCAAAACATTTTTTTCTGGTTTAGTAAGGTTTGATATTCTTTAACTAATATTATTATTAATTAATTAATTACAATATAATTAATTAAAATTTTGTAATTAATTCATTAGTTATAATCTTTTAATTAATTTTAATTAATTACATTACATTATAATTAATTAGTTACAATATAATTAATTAAAATATAATTCATTCATTAATTAAAATAGTGTAATTAATTAATTACACTATTTTAATTAATTAATATATTGTAATGAATTAATTACAATATAGTTAATTAAAATATAATTAATTTTTATTTCTCAATATTATTTACAAACCAACCGCTATCATTTATTTCTCATAACCAATCATCATAATTATAACGATAATATCTATTCTTATTACTCGCTTTATTCATTCTTATTCCTCTGTACGAACCAGCTGCCCCTTCATTTAGATATGGAATAGTTGCTGTGATGATTTTTGGTATTATTTTAGCGTTAATTTTCATGAATTTGGTTGTTTGTTAAACCAGTCATATTGTTTGGGTCATAACTCAGCCCAAAGACCTTCAAATTGTGTAATTTTAGTTTCATATGAAACCTAAGACTGAGAGATAAAAATCTCTAGAATCTTAGATAATCAAAGAGCATTTACAAGATAAATCAACTAAATAATTATTATTTATTAATTATGAATTATGAATAATCATCATTATTAAAAATATTATTTATAATATTAATAAATATAACATATTCAAATATATATTTAATATTACACAACCTTACGTAGAATCATGTACATATCATAAGTAAAAAATTATATATTCCGATTTAGAGGATAATTGTCTGTTTAATATAACACCGGCGACACGTGGCGGTAAAGTTCGCTCGCTCGTTTCTCCTACTTTAGGCGAATGTGGGTCCAAGTGTTGAAAGAAACCGTAATTTGCACGTGATGAACAACAGTTGCCATCTGCAGTGGCACAGTCGTGAAAATCCAGATATTTTAAGGAGAAAGCAGTCAGTTTGTTCGTGGGTCTTGACATGTGTGCTTCATGCAAATATAAAGGAGCAGCGGCACCTGGATTCGAACGTGTCCCACATTTTCACTCAGGTTTTGCTATGCTATATCCGATACTATAATAAAGTTTATTCCCACTTATTTCAATTAATTTTATTTTAATTAAAATAATCAATATTTGAAAATTACAAAAAATTAAACCAAAATTTAAATTTTAAAAGTTTCGATTGGTTAAAACTAAATTTAGATTGAAATTTAAATTTATATAAATAAAAAAATTAAGGTGAATTAAACTTTAAAATTTGTGTTGAAATTTTAAATATAAAGATTTAGATTTACGTTTAAGTTTATTTAAATTATTAATGTTGAGTTAAATTTATTTAATATAATTTTTATAATTAATTTAATCCTAAAAATTATATTCAATTAAGGTTTTAAAATTCACTTGAATTTGTCAATTTTTATATATAGAAGTTATTAGATGAAGCCGAACTGGTTCAAATTTTTTTCGATCAGACCGAACAGTTCGGTCCAACTTTTTTTTTTTTGAAGGGTTAAAATTTCGGTCCAACTTTTAAAACCTCATATTCAATTAATCTAAAGTTATTAGAATAAAACAATTCAATTTTCTTTCCGAAATTTAAGGTTAAAAAATTTGTTTTAAAAAAACAGAATTCGAATAGGGGCATATCGGTAATTTAGACCACTGAAGCTATAAAACCCTCGACTTTCTTAAAGATTCTGTTTAGCCGGAACTCAGAGGAGGGGTTGGTTTGATTCGGTTTAGCCAAAAATGTTTCCGTACACGCCAAACACGGCCTATTACTATCACCATCCCTCAGCTCCGGTTCCGATAATCCAACCAGCGACAATTCCTCTAAACCCCGTTCTGCCACCGGTCACTTATCCCCCGCCGGAATTCCCCATCACGGGTAAAAGACGCCGCGAAGCGGCCGACGACAACTCAGCCGCAGAGGCGACGGAGGATTCGGCGCCGAGAAAGCGAGCGAAAGCTCAGGACGTTATATTCAGGATCGTGGTGCCGTCGCGACAGATCGGGAAAGTTATCGGCAAAGTTGGGTGTCGTATCCAGAAGATTCGAGAAGAAACCAAAGCCACAATCAAGATCGCCGACGCCATCGCTGTATAACATGTCCTTTTTAAAGTCTTTTAGCATAGTGATTATTATTATTATTACTTAAGAACGTATTGTTGTTCGTTATTTTTGTACAGAGACATGAAGAGCGTGTGATAATTATAAGCTCTAGAGACAATGACAGTGTTGTTACTGATGCTGAGAATGCGCTTAAGCAAATAGCAACATTGATCTTAAAGGTCAGTGCTAATGTTAGTTGCAGTTGAGTGTGTAATTCGGATGGGTTTCATTACAGGTTAGGTTTCATTGTTTTGTGGTTGAATTGAATAGGAAGATGATAGTTCCGTGGAAGCATCAAAGGTTGTTGGTGGTGGTGGGCATGTCGCTGCGAATACGATACGGCTGTTGATAGCCGGTTCGCAGGCAGGTTCTTTAATTGGTGTATCAGGTCAAAACATTGAGAAACTGAGGAATTCTTCGGGAGCCACTATCACAGTCCTGGCTCCTAATCAGTTACCTCTCTGTGCATCTGCTCATGAGTCTGATCGAGTAGTACAGGTTGGTGAGCTTCGAGTTTTTTCTGACTGAATTCGATACGGAATTCGTGAATTTTTTTTACACGGACGGAATTGGATATAGGATTCGTGAATTTTCTTATTCTGATCATTTAAATGCAGATATCAGGAGATGTGCCTGTTGTAATGAAGGCTCTTGCAGAAATCGGTTGTCAACTCAGGTTTTTCATTGGAATTCTTATGTATTTTTCCTTTTTGTACGTCTATTGGTGTTTATGTGATATTGTTCTTCTGGTTTATGTGGTTTAGGGAAAATCCACCTAGACAAGTGATTTCAATCAGTCCAACATACAACTATTATGCAATTCGACCACCTCAGCCCTATGTGGACCCAACTTCAGGTGATTCAATGTTCCGTCTTTTCGGATAATGTTGCCTTCAAAATGCTATGATGTGTGGCTGCCATCAAGTTTTGATATTTGTTTTATAACATCATCATCTTTAGGACAACCAATCTTGCAGCTGATTATGTAACATTGGAGATGATGATCTCGGAAACTTTGGTTGGTGGATTGATTGGTAGATGCGGCTCCAACATCTCAAGGATTAGAAATGAATCCGGAGCGATGATCAAGGTAGGGTGATCTCTAACCCTTACGAATCCAGTAGTCATATGCTGGAGTCCACGATGAAGATTACTATGCTGGAAAATCAATGTGTTTGCATTTAAGATTTCAGTTTAACTGGCTGTAACTATTTTTGCGGTTCTGCACTGCAGGTTTATGGGGGCAAAGGTGAACAAAAACATAGGCACATACAATTTGGTGGTAGTTCTGAACAGGTAAATTCTTTAGCAACCATTGAATTGATACATTATCATGGGAAATCAGAACATTTAGAATAGAATGTCCCTATAACCAAAAGAACAAATGACCGGGAGAGGAACATCTATACCACTGATTCCTGTTGTGGAACTTGTTATGTTTGTATTCCTATATCAAAGTGCACTTAATTAGCTGTAATGGTAGAGGAAATCAACCGTCCACAATTGCATCGTGATTAGCCTCGGCCATATTTATATGGTTATCTCATACCTGCTCAGGTGGCATTGGCAAAACAGAGAGTTGACGAATACATATACTCTCAATTGATACAGCAACCTGATTCTCAACAGCCTCCGTAGGTACTCCTTAATATCTTTCAGTCGACTCCTCCATTTCCTTCATATGTTTGTTGTCACATAGTAGCAAAATGGAAACATTACCGTTCCTCCAAATCTATATTTTCCTGATAGCAGTTTTGGTGTTTACGAAATTTTGATTGGTAGTAGGGCTTTATCCAAATCATGTTGTAACAAAGCATATTCTGATATTACACAGCTATACTATGAGCTAGGGAAGGCACAACAGGTTTTGAGACCAAAAATTGTCTTTTTTTTGGACTTCGGGCTATGCTCAGGGACCTGGCCTGGCAGCAAGCAGCCCGGTTCAATGAATCGAAACATTTTATGCTGCCCGTTTTACTGGCTAACTGGCCAGGCTAGTCCCTTAGTAGCCTTTGGACAACTTGATGTGGTTTTTTTGGATGATTAATCATAAATCTCACCTTTTATCATGGAAAGATTTATATTCTAAGTGGGGACTTTTATTTCACAGCTTGCAGCAATGAAAAAGGATCACTTATGCAACAAGCTTCAGAAACTCAATTGGCTCCGTATGTTCCTCATGGTCACTCAATTTGTCTCAAAAATGTATAATATTTAAGAATTTGATTGACATTGTCCTTTAAAGAGTACTAAAAGCTAGGGTATGATTCCAATATCAATTGGTTTTGCTTAGGTAAATCCAATGTTAGAAGTGGGGATGTGGATTGTTGTGTTAGCATGACATATTCTCAGCTGTAACAAGGTGGTCTAATGTTGTAAGGTTTAACTTAACACGACTCCCTAATCCTGTAGTGGTTTTGATTTTCTAAATTTTTAAAAAAAATTGGAATATATACTAATTATGATTGTGATTATTGATAATGAGTTTTAATAATTTTTTAATGGAAAATAAGATAAAACCTTCAAAGAATATGTGGGAACCAGGAATGAATTTGTTATATATGATAAATTCCTCATTTGCCAAATAACGTCACAAGCCTCTTAAAACGAAGACGACTTACAAGAGAGAAGAGTTGGATAAGGTTCTCAAGTCTTTAGCCCAAACAAATTCTCAAACAACTTGGAGGCCATAGGAGGAAGATCCATGCGTCGAGGAGCCATAAAGTTGACAATCTTTTCATGAACATTGTATCTGAATTGTTATTGGGAGTGAAGTATATGAGAAAATACAATAAGAGAAACGGTACAGAACAGAAACTAGAAAGAACCAGTTCTTCTTCATACGTACCTGATCTTTCGACTTTTTGATGCACGCCGATCTACAACCTTTCTCTTTTTAGTTCGCAATCTTTTTAGAGCGTAAAATGCCATCTCTGAGATAATCAGTAAGTTTCAGATTAGCCTAAAGATTGTGTTGACTAACAAAACCGTGTATAGACCCATGAATCCTCATTAAAACAATTAATTGGATTCTTTCTGAGGGACTGCCGGCGTATGTATATATTTTACAAGCAAAAAACAGATAAACGGGAGGAGGAAAAGTGAAGATCTTTTACCCGTAGAATTCGGATCGATAGTCTCAAAGAATTCCTTAAGTAGCTGCTGATAAAATTCCGAGTCATCGAGAAGTTCTGGATCACCATCTGGATTTGCTTCCTATTTTGAGTAAAAGGACCACAAAATCCCAGGTTAGATAAATGGAGGGATTATAAAGCTTTTGACATGGTGCTTGGCCTAATTAAATCAGTTGTCCAAGCATCACACAACACTTTTCTGTGGTAAGATATTCAAACATGGTATTTTTTGACTTATTTAAGACATAATCCAACTAACTCGGACAGATGATTATTACCTCGACCTTGGCATCACCGTTGATCTCAGGAATCTGCAAACACTTGTAAAAATGCATATAAAACTTATTCATTTAGCCATAAACTTTTCAGCATTCCTTCAACTGGGAATGTTCATAACTTACAGCTCCAAAAGTGGCCACAGCTGATCTTCTCTGCTGCATTTGCTTTACCATTCTACTTGGATCCCTCATATAAGTAGCAACTTGTTCGCTAATATTCTGAATTGAAAAAGGAAAAGTTAGTTCAACAACGACTGAGTAGCAGGAAGATGTTACTTGGTTACACTTAAACCTGATTGAAAACTTGCAACTTGTTCTTGATGGCTGCAGCACCAGTTGTTACTTGTGCTTTTCTCTGCCATTTATCTAAGGATTTGTCTCTAAAACCAACGATTCTACAAGACAACATTTAAGAAGCCAGACAATCAGGATTTAATTATATATAGAAAATCATTTCCTACACACACACAATATAGTGATAAATTGTCATATGATCAACAGATAAAAGTTTGCCCTTATAAGCCAAAAACAAGTTCAAAAGGTAAAGCACTTAATTTTTAAGACAAACTTCAGCGTGAATAACAGTTCAATCCATCACCAACGGTTTTAAGAGCAGTCCTAAACAAAATTAGACCGAAAAAAAAAGGAAGCAAGAAAAGTGTTCTCCAACAGCAGTCAGTAAATGCTCAAACTCTTTCCGCAGAATAAAAAGTGTCTAAATATCATGATCAAAATGTTGGGTGAATCTCAAAGAACTGTGACTCATTTCTTTCACAAACAAAAATTTATCCGGCACGTAAATATGTAAAAGGACACACCTCCTATTAATTTGGGAAATTCGTAACCATTCTTCGTCAATATCTTCAGAATCATTTGGATGCTTCTTTGAAGGTTGTGCAGATTTACCTTCATAAGACGAAAAAAAAAAAAAAGAAAACCATATTGATACCATTAATACCTATGTACTTATTTGAACAAATGTTTATGTATTTAACAACTGTTCATCTAAAATCAGTTCAATGGACATTATGATAATAATATATAAGAAAGAAATTCAAACTTGTGGCATACCATTTGATGATTCAGAAATAGCAGGATTCTTCTCAATCAAAGCCTGAAATTAATAATAGGATTAGTGGTGAATGAAGCCAACAGAGTTGCATAAAATGCAACACTCAGCACAACACATCGGTCATTTACCTCCTGTAGTTCAAGTAGTGAATCCAAAGTCTTCTTGGATGAGAAGATGAGATCATCATATGCTACGGAAACTCCATCTGATTCACTAAACGAAGACCTAATTGGTTCCTGCAGAAAATTCCTTCACACTTGACTATAATTCCACAAATACCTTACCACAAATTGGAGAGGCAAACAGGAAACATACCAGTGGCAATCTATTTGAACTTGAGAAAGTCTTTTGAAGTAAAAAGCGAAACTCAAGTGCTTTATCCCAAAGAGCCTTTACAAACAAAATGAGACGAGTCAATTATCAATGAAAAGCAATAGTGTTTTTGTCAACAGAGGAACAAAAAACATACCTTCTGGTTCTTTACTGCTTGACCTTTAAGCACGTCTTCATCCTTATGCCGTTTTAGATTCTTCAATAGATCACTGAAAGAGAACAAAATCTCAGATAATCAAATTATCAATTCTATATCACTCTCAAATGCTTATGCACCTCAATTTTCTAAATAGAACAACAATTTCATTTCTTTGACTTTTCTGTTCAGTTTGATTGCTCTGAACCAACAACTAATAACCGCATAAAAATTTTAAAAAATAAGCAAGAAACATACAGCTCTTGATTCCGAAGATCTCTGTATTCCTTCTCTAGATCTTCCATCTCAGCATTGTTATGGTTATCGTTCTGCTCATCGTCTTCTTCTCCTTCTTCCTCTGCTTCATCATCGTCGTCGTCATCTTCTTCTTCCTCTTCCTCATCCTCCTCACTAAAATCATTGTCCTCGTAATCTAAATCTTCCATCTACGTCGCAAATTATAACAAACAACTCAAAACAAAATCACATTGAATACTTACACCAACCATACATGTAATTCACTAACCGCTACGTTTCCATTCGCCGTAGAATCGAATTCGTCTTCAGAATCGCCGTCGCTATCGCTCGTTCCTCTCGACCGTTTCCCTGAAAATCCCATATTGAAACCCAACGCTTTCCTCCGCTCCTCAAGCTACACAATACCTAGAGCTTCGGCTTAGAAGAAAGAGCAGGATACAGGGAGGCAGCTGTAGTAGTATGTCGCGGGTTTAGGGTTTTTAGCTAAAAAGTGACTCGTTCGTTACAGCGCAAAAAGTCTCAGCTGAGCTTTGGCGCGGAGGTAAAAAATATTATTTAAAAGAAAAAAAGAAAGAAATAAAGTGAACTGAGGCTGGATTAGGTTATTGGGCTCCGTATCATTAGGGAAGAAGATAGACATGATGGGCTTAAAGGGTTTGTTTAAAATCTGACCTGACCCGACTCAAGAAAATCAATTGATATGAATATATATCCAGTCCTGTTGATATTGTACGCAATTTTGATAGTTTGGGCCGGGTTAAGTACTAGTCTGATCCAAATTGATCAGACATTTAGATTAATTCGAGCTTTAGATAGTCCGATCCAAATTGACTCGGTCTAATTTGTTTGATCTTCGAGCTGAGATCAATTTTTTTTTGACACTTTTAGCTTCGGATTAGGCTTAAGCTCAAGCTTACATTATCTAACTCAACTTGAACCAAAACTTGAAAATTTTAGAAAAAACGATGTTATTTTGAATAAAACGATGTCTCTTCTATTTTAAATTAAAAATAAACCGAATCGGGCTGAATTTTGAGCAACCCAAGCCCAGGTTGGAATTGTGCTCTAGGCTCAATCGAACTTTTGGCTAGAGTGAGTCCGAGCATAAATTCTTGAATAGGTTTGGGTCGTGAATGGTTGGATCCACTGCCAATTCTAATTTAGGTAAATATTACATATTTACAAACATTTACCTGTTGTCAGTAAAATATTATTAATGTAAATCAGTGCACTCTAGAGGATAGGCTGATAAATTCTTGTCATAGATTTCTGAAATAATGATGGGGCAACTTTAAGCTCAAATGACATAACAGTCCATTGGTATTGTGCATCGAAAATGCAAACTACCGTTTATTTAGGATAAGCTTTTGTAGTTATCTTGTCCGTAAAGGACGAAACCTAATCACTAATACTTATCTTTATATATTATAATTGAAATTAAGTTTATGATAATATTTATTCTTTTTTTTTCGAATGAGAGAAAGTAACAACGATAAGAAAAGGCTAAATCTATCCCAAGCCAACAGGTTTACCCATTACACCCAGATCCTACGAGCCTTTCTCTATCAGCAGTCTCACAACAAGATTGTTCGAAACATAAAGTATCGCTTAAACAAGAAGGAATAGTATCCCATTGATGAAAGTTTGCATGTGATAAGGCTACCCTCGCTAAAGAATGAGCCGCCTTATTAGCAATCCTACGCGTCCATTGGAAGGACAGATGGAGGAAATATCGCTTAAGTGCATAACAATCATAAGCCAACATACCGATCTCCGAAAAATTAAACGAGAGAGATGTGATTGCCTTAATCGCCTGTAAACAATCTGATTCTACAATAACATGATCAATATGTTTGTTTTTCAACCACGAGAGTGCCTCCCTTATCGACATCAGTTCGGCAAGAATTGGATTAAATAAGGACGCAGAATGACCCGAGAGCGCAGCAATAAAAACTACCCCTTGAGTCACGAAGGACCACACCAAAACTTGTCCTTTTCTGTTCTTTAAAGATGGCAGCGTCAACGTTGCATTTGAGAAATCGATTATATATTAATGGTTATTGTGTTGGACGTCGATTTTATTAATAAGAAAATATAAGAATTAAATTAGTACTCCATAGTACACACTTCCTTCTTTTTTTCTAACTTATAGTCACTATTTTTTATAAAATATTTTGAATAATTCAATTAATGAGTTGTTGTCGCCCCTAAGGAGTGATTGAGTTAGTGGAGTGAAGAGGCATGGAGCTAAAAGATTCTGTGTTTAATTCCTCTTATGTACGTTCTCTCGATCGAGCTTGTCGTAAAGAGCTTACCTAACGCGGAGTACCCGGTTGACATGATTTACAGGTTATTGCGTCAATCCGAAAATTTAGTCAGTGCACTTCTAAAGAGTAACAGCTACAAATTTCTCCATTAAAAAAAATTTGTTGTCTCGTAATTACGTGAAAGATTAGATGTAGTTAATATTTACAAATTTTAGTGTATGCTAATTTTTGCCCAACTATTACTTCAAGACATTAAATAAATTTATGGATTAAAATAATATATTTTAATTAATAATTAATCATATTATTTTATTGAATTAATTTGAGTTTTTAAAGCTTGAACTTTAATTAATTAAGTTTTATTTAAATTTCAATCACTTTAAATGTGACATGAGAACTTAAGATTAAATTGAGCTTAATTTATAATCCTATGTCAATGTTTAAAAAACCCAATTGGTTCGGCCGAATTAATCGTACAAATCTTGAATCGTCTAATTTTTCAGTTTAGTTTTTAACTTTTTTGTTCGATTTATTTTAATAACTTTTGTTTTTTAAATCGATCAATTTATTAATTAAACAGTCAAATTTTGTAAATTAACAAATTATCACAAATCAAAATAAATTAGTTAATTTTCATTCAATAATGTTTTTTCTTAGTTAAACCTCAAACTCTTCAATAGGTAAAGACAATCTTTTTTTAATCATATTTTAAATTTTATTTTATCATTAGCCAATTTTATTACGATCTAATATCAATTGAACCTTTTAAACCTTAAATCTCTTCTCTTAATAGTCTAATTTCCGGTCCAATTTTTAAGACGTGAATAAATATAAGTAAGTTAAGTTTTCAATTGCATATAATATTAAAAAGTCTCGTGATTGTTTAAAAACAATTCAATTAACTTTTATATTCTATGCTTTTTGAGTCTCTCCTTATCAATTAAACGACACCTGGGGGACACAGTTTGTCCATTTTAGAACTACAGTTACTAAAATATGTGCATCTCATCACCTTATCACAGAGAAGAATAAACATTTAACCATGTATGATTATCTTAGTAGGCCTGTCAGTGTAAGAAATGCAATGATTTATCAAACAAATGTCTAAAAGAATGTCACGTCCAACGACAGAGCTATTTGGGAGCCGTGGTGTACTAGGCTCCTCAACATTTAAAAAAATTAAATATTTTAAATTTTATAATATATATATAAGAATGAAGTTATTTGGAACCTATTAGTATACTGGGCCCTCTTAGATTTAGAATTTTTTTCTATTTTAAATTTCTGATTCTGTCACCAATCACGTCCTAGTCAATTGTAAACTGAACAGGTAGGACGCAGAGACACAGGAGAGGTATATTAAACGGTAATGTAGGACCAAATGTTGGCTAGCTTATGGCCGTTCTTCCTCGTAAAGAATGATAATGGCTTGGAATTATTGAAATCATATAAATGCATAAGGGCCATTTTATTAGTTTGACTGCGTGGCGTTTCTCTCGAGCAAAACAAAATCGATAAGACTGAGGTGTCTTGTTTCATTTGTGCATTAAAATTTAAGATTAAAATAATAATATTGTTATTTTGATTAATTATTTATTTTAAATTAACTCTCTAATATTATAAATATTTTCTGAGAAGAACTTTTCTAAGAAGCCAGTTGACCGTTTGACAGTCATTTAAAAAAGAGATTTTTTGAAAAAGCTTTATACAGTAAACTGCTTGGCGACATAAAAATAAAATGCACTTTTAATTTTAACTATATTTTATTTTGTAATAAAAATTATTTATGCATATAAGAATTATTTAAACATATAAGAATTATTTAAAGCATATTAAACAATATACAAAGCACAATATATTAATTATTATATAATTTTAAATAATATGAAACATAAATGAAAATATTTTTAACCAAACATAAGTAAAATAATATCAAAAATAAATATTAAAACTTATTAAAAAAACAAATAATATTACATAAATCCAAAAATAAATATCCAAGTTGAAATATCCATTTGTCTTAAAAAAGGCTTTTGTGGTGAAGAAAAGTACTAATTGACCTCCCGAAAGCTAATCCAAACAAACACTTAATTAGAATTTTACATTAATTACAAACTAAATCAAAGTGAATTGAAATTAAATTTCTATATTTATTAAAATTTAATAAAAATAATATTACAATAGCAATAACATCCATTGAGATTCCCGTTGAAATATGAGGTTTGAAAAGATCCAATAGTATGCAGTCTTACTCCTACTTAATAGAGAGGTTGTTTTCAATAAATTCACATGTAATATAAATTAATAATAATACAAAATATCGATAAATATGTATAACTAAACATATGAAAATATGTAATACAATACCTATAGAGTAAGGTAAAGATTCATATATGTTTGAATCAAATTAAATTCATTTTCTGATTTAAAGTTTAATTAATTATAATATGAACTAACAGAATTTAAATAGTTTAAATTATTATCTTTAATTTTAAGTTAATAATTGTAATTTATTTTTTGTTTTAATAATTTAATGATATCGAAATACCATTATAAATACACATAATTTAAAAATATAAATTAAATAAAATTCACTTTTAATTATATATCATTATTTTATTATTTAGCTATCTATAATAAATTATATTAGATGTAACAAAAAGGATGAATATTTGTAAAGGGCTTTGTGGTAATTTAGGGAGTGTTTGAAGTAGTGCTTTCCAATGATTGGGAACTTTTTCTTATGTCTGGTAAGCGAGGAACAAGATGACACGCGTGGTTCGAAATCCAAGTAGCACTAGGACCACGAGTCATGGGCTTGATACGTAGGTACACGTGACACGGAAAGCATATCATGTGCACGGGAAGCTGACGCTTCTTTCCCCGTTACTCTTGTCTCCTCACGTGATTTCACTCCCACGTAGGTTTCCCTGTACTCTCAAACTTGCGTTGTTTATTTTTTAATAATGAGAAGATATATTTATTTTTTCATAAATTTAATTATTCCCAACTTAGTGAAAAGACCGAAGTTATCGTATAACTATTGCTTTTTTTTTTCTTCTCCGCGAGATGTTTTAGGTAGGTCTCAATTATAAGAAGGCAACTTTAAACCATTCACACTTATATTAATCAATGCTCGAGTTGGGCAGGTCTCTTACAGGAGACAAAGCTCTGATCTCAAATTTTAAACAGCTGCATATATAAAGGAAGTTCGAACCTGTAACCTTACTTAAGTTAGGAGAGCCACTTACCAATTTACCTGCGTCTTGAAATTAAATCACGTAAAAAAATACATAACGTACGTGAAGAATACCTACTCTCTAGGATTAAGCCAGAAGAGCCCCTTATCGGATGAACGACCTGCTCGAATCCATACATTCTAGAGTATGCCGAAGGGGCGATAGGTACTAATAGGGGACCCAAGATAGTGAAGGAAGAGGACTAACTAACTAAGTTCATGTGGCAATCACGTGAAGAACACACAGCGTACGGACCACACCATGAGGGAAACCGATAGGTTCTGATAAGGACTGTCTGCCGGTGATGGAATATTGACACGAGGAGGACACGTCGAGAGGGACAGTTAGCCAATAGCACGATGATAGATTCACACGTGTGGGGGGGGGGGGTTTGCAAGCACTCAAACAATTGGCACGTGCGAAGATAAGAGTATGAAATGGTTGTAGACAAGTTGGGGGTGTCTGATAGTGGAGAGACATGGTGACACGCACGAGTGTGAAAAATTGGGACCACATGGCCAATGGCCATGCATCACATGACAGTGCACGTGAAGTCATGTGAGAAGCCCACGTCAGCTTCCCCCCCAACTTGCTTCCTCTCTCGCGTTGAGCCAAATGCCAAGTTAGACGTATCATGTTTCTTTAACTAATTAAGTATTTTAAAATATAATCGGTTTTATACATAAAATTAATATATATTAAATAAATTTTGGAGTATCTGGGATATTAATAATTATATATAAAGCCAGAAAAAGGATTTTTCTATATATAAATCTTTTATAAATCATTTCATTTTATTATTAATTTGAGATTATATTACAATTTTCCTTTCTTTTTTAGGTTTCATTCAGTAAAAAAGTAGATAAGAGTAGTTTCAAATTGTTAAATTTAATTTTCAATTAGAATATGATAAATTAAATTTAGTATCAATCAACTGAAATTTTTTATATGATAGTCGGTCAATTCCATTCAGTTTGCAACCCAGTCTTTTACGAGAGGTAACTGTGGTGAATTTTTCGCAATGGGCAAAAGTCAAAGTTTCTTTTATTCATATTAATAGTTACTCTCGGAAGAATGTTTTTACCCAATGCTAACTCATTTTTGTCAGTAAATATATAAAACCAATTAAGTTGGTTTCACACGACAACTTAAACTATTGTAGTGAAACGGTCACTTAATATAGTATCAGAGTCTTTGTAATCAAGTGATCGTGAGTTCAAATCTTACCACTCACTTATTATTCAACACAAGTTAGAGTAAATCTGTGCAAGTTTTAAGTTTAAAGAGCTTTCACTTGAGGGAGTGTGTTAGTGAATACAAAAAACGAATTAAATTGGCCTCACACAACAACTTAAACTTTTGTGATGAAACGGTCACCTAATAACTTTTACTTAACAAGTACAAAATATCATTTTTTATACTCCTTATTATTAGATAGTGCCCCGATAGCTCCTACAAAAGATTGGAGTAATGGAGTATATAATACTTAAATTTTTTATATAAATGCTACTTTTTTATAATTTTTTACTTAACAAAATACGAAGATAATTACGGTAACCTTTGAATCAAATTTACATTTGAATTCTAAATTTTTAACTTATCTAATTATTTATCTAAAATATATAATTTAAAAATCACAAAAGAATCCCTGTCTAGGTCAATGTCAATAAAAATAAAAAAAAAAAAGAGTAGGGTACGCATTATTGGATTATGATTGTGATTTCCCGTAAAATTCTGATATGGACCTCAATCATTGCTCAGGGGACCGTCGTGTCGATCGATATTTGAAAGCTGTAGAAGATGGACACGTGAGTGACATGCAGAAGCTAAATACTTTATGAGATTTGGTAGGGTGTGAATGACTGAATGTGCACAAGAAATTGTTTTTTATTATTCATAAAATAATCGTTTTACGATAAATTTATAATATAAATATAATAATAATATTTAGTAATATATTTTTGGTTTTTTTATTTAACACGAGGTGTTTTAGGAGGGTCCTAATTATAAGAAGGTACCTTTAAGTCATCTATATCTAGACTAATCCCGCTAAAATTAGGTAAGTCATTTACGGGAGGAAAATTCTAACTCTAAATTTTAAACGACTGCATATATAAAAACAGTTTGAACCTACAATCTCAATTTAGTCCAAAAAAAAAAATCCCCTGTCAACTTACCTGTGCCTTGCGATTTACTTATGTACTCCATCCGATTCGTAATAAGTGTCGTTTTAGATAAATTTTAATTATTCAAAATAAGTGTTATTATTGACTTTGTATGCATGTTTGTAATTTTACTTCCAAAATTAACCTTTAATTTCTCTCTTATCTTAAGTACTCATATCACAATTTCAAGACAATTTAATATGCAAAATTCAAGTAATAAAATAATTTCTCTCTTCACGAGGAAACTTCATGAGAGTATTAATAAGGGTATATTTATAATTTTATTAGCTT
>JAOTBA010000009.1:24081207-24092381 GCA_025629845.1 Erythroxylum squamatum
GAGGTGTTTTAGGAGGGTCCTAATTATAAGAAGGTACCTTTAAATCATCTATATCCAGACTAATCCCGCTAAAATTAGGTAAGTCATTTACGGGAGGCAAAATTCTGACTCTAAATTTTAAACGACTGCATATATAAAAACAGTTTGAACCTACAATCTCAATTTAGTCCAAAAAAAATAAAATCCCCTGTCAACTTACCTGTACCTTGCGATTTACTTATGTACTCCCTCCGATTCATAATAAGTATCGTTTTAAATACATTTTAATTATTCAAAATAAGTGTTATTATTGACTTTGTATGCATGTTTACAATTTTACTTCCAAAATTAACCTTTAATTTCTCTCTCATCTTAACTACTCATATCACAATTTCAAGATAATTTAACATGTAAAATTCAAATAATAAAATAATTTATCTCTTCACAAGGAAACTTCATGAGAGTATTAATAAGGATATATTTATAATTTTATTAACTTTTTTAATAGGTGTCTATTTTTTTAAAACGACACTTGGTATGATTGGAAGGAAGTAAAATTTAGTTGATTTTTTTTTTTTTTGGGTGTATATTCCAATAATATCGGTCAGAGGGAAAACAGTAAAAAAAAAAAGAAAGTCTGTTTTCTCATCGATCGATAGCCTCTTTGGTCAGATCAAAATCAAATCCAAAAAGATCGCGTCAAACTGGGTTGAGCAGATCCGGAAGAAATTATTAGCTGCTGCTCGTCTCCAGCAAGTCAAATCGATTGGCCAATTATTTTGATTCGAAAGAAAGACTGCAATAGTTCAGAGTTGGCAGCATCCTGACATGTTGTCTCCGAGGCTCTCCAGTGTGTTAGAATATTAACTATTCAAATAATTAGTTACGGTCATTTTCGTAATAACAGACCCAAGTTTAATTTTTGCTAGTATATTTTATATTTTATTTATATTAAAAATTTTAATATAATATTAGAACAGGTTTAATCCGAATTATTAATTTTTGGTTATCATGTTTAGTCTAAGCTACTGGTCCGATTACTATTACGTTTATTTTAAACGATAATTGGATGTCCAATCTCAGTTGCACTTGAAGGGAAGTGTTAGATTATCCTATATAGACTAAACATAAAAATATTAAAGAGTTTATAAGTAATAAGGGTCAACTATCTAAATGACTAGTTTTAATAATTTTGAAAATGATTTACTCAAGCTCGATTCTTGTTAGTGGACTCTATACTCTACTCATATTAAAATTTTTAATAATTTTGTGAATCATCGATTAAGTGAATCAAATCGTGCCCACGTATAACAAGGAGGACCTGAGATCTCCAATTGTGGTAATTTGTTTTGTCTAATTTAGTGGGTAAAAAAAAAGTGTTGTAGTAATAAGTGTTGCAGATGAACTTTTGGGAATAGCTGATGCTGAAATTGTTGAAGGGCTACTGAAACAGAGGCCAATGAATTATGTCATTGGCTTTGATACCATAAAGCTAGAATAAAGAGAATGAGATGAAGATGAAAAGAAAGATAATCTAATTCACCTTCCCATACAGGGACAAAGATGACTTACATTTATATTGGTAGTAAAGGTGCACAGTATCAATACAGACAGGGGCAGATCCAGAAATTTTTTTGAGTGAGGCAAAATTTTATTTTTAATGAGAGCAAAATTTTAATGAGGATAATTTTTTTTAAAGTGGGGGCAAATTTTATTTTATTAAATAAAAAAATTTAAAATAATAAATATTTTTATATATACTTTTCTAAAAAATTGGGGGCAGATACAGAAGATGAATACAAACAATAAAATGGCTGCTAAGACAATTGCACGAAGATTATGAAATAAAGAAGTTGTTGAGCTGTGATAAATGAGTGAGTTGGATTAGTAGCTAATAAGCTTGGGCTGATATTCCTAAATTATCACAAATGTTATGAAAGGGTAGGAATCAAGATGCCAAATTTCACCTTTTTAAAATTTTTATTATTTTACAATTTAAAATATATATTATTAAGTTTTTAAAATATATGATAAAATGTTTTCGTTATTGATCTATAAACGCGAAAAATTATATAATTATTCTAATCAAATTTAATTATATTTAGAATAAAATTATTTTTGAAGTTTGCTTATAAAAAGTAGAGTAACTGAATAAATGTCATTATTAATTATTTTAATATAAATTAAATTTTTACATTTGTAATCTTTAAGCATATCTAGCGATAATAACATCTATTAAAAATTTCGCTAACATACAGGATCAGGAAATTCCGATATTACGGAACCTTATTACTGGCTAATTTAGAGTCACCTATATACAGCATCAAATTATTGTATTTTTATACATTATGAAACAAAGATCAGATCATTAAACTCTAAAGGGCTGCTGCTTGTTAATTTAGGATTAAATTATTATTGCACATGTGGAAAGATTATCATCACATGTAAGTGCCATTCTCCAGAAGGAAAAGCTGGTTGTCTCTGACCGTACATATAAAGGCTAAAAGAGCTGATTTTGTGTTAAACATTAATTTTGGGTTAATTTAAAGCATTATGTCATTTTCAATTACCTATAAAATCATAAATAGGTTGGTCAATTTCAAAACATATATATGTATTATGTATATTAATGAGAAAAAACGACAATAATTAATTTTTTTTATACCATTAATTATTTTATTATAGTCTCTCTATTATGTTGAGGTAAGACTGCATATTATCGGACTTCTTTAAATTAAGTGTTGATAATGACGATGATCAGTCATTTCATAAAAATAAGTTAACTAAGGAGAGGAATAATTTTATTATTTAACAAATATTTTACATTTTAATACTTTGAAATTGCAGGTCGAATGATATTATAATTCAGAAAACGAGTTTATAAAGTTGATGAAAACCAATGATCAAAATATGGACAATTAATTTAAAGATAAAATTTGTAATTTGGCTAATTATTTGACTCGGTTTATTTTAATAATTTTTATTATTAAAAATCAGGTGATTTATTAATTAATCAGCTGTTTTTCATAAGCTAATATCTTTTTATTTATATATCGATTTTATGACAGTTATTTACTATTTGGTGATTTTTAAAAGTTTTAACAAAAATTAACATTTAATTGATGTGATATAAGTGTGCAGTTATTTATTGGGAATGTATTGATTTAGTTATTTATAAGCGAACGTTATAAGATGTTCTATTTAATAGAAGAAAAGCAAGATTAGGATTAAGTACTATTTGCATGTTCCCCTGACATGTAACTCATGCATTTACTCTACGACCCACCTAATGAATGCTCCACACTGTAACCTGCCCTCCAACGTGTAACTCGCCAGCTCTATAATCTGACCCAATTAACACCCCACCACGCGCAACACACTCGCGCAGTTGGTCACACACACATACAAACACCCCAAACGATGAAAGAAAGATACACATCGATTTTATGATTTTTGTTTTGCTCTTTAAAGAAATGATTTAAAGAAAATATTACAATATCAAATTTTTAATTATGTTTCACAATAAAAGGCTGAATTTAATTTTCGTAAGCTTTTATATTAAAAATAATATAAAAAGACTAAAAATGTTTTTTATTTTTTATTTTTGTTTTAAAAATTATTTTTTGAAAATTTTAGTTTCTATTTTTTAGTCTATTTGTAAAAATTATAAAGGAAAGACTGTATACATTGATGACCATCTTTCGATCCTCACAAAGTAGCGAGTATTATGTACGGAATACGCGGACTTCAACTTTTTTCTAAACCCACATCTTAGCGACCTTCAATTGAGTGTTAATGATGAGTTTTTATTTATTAGTTTTGGTTTATTTCAGTTTTTAAAAATTATGAGAATTATAAAAAATAATTTTTGTTTTCAATGTTTGTGTTTTTTATAATATGATTTACTATTAACTAAATAAATATTATTTAATTTAATAATTATTAATAAATATAATTAAAATGTAAATATATTAAAAAACATAAAATTTGGTTTAATAATTAAAATTTATTAAAATAATACTATTTTATAAATGATTTATTTTAATAAAATAAAATAATTTTATTAAGAGATTAAAATAAACTAACAGTCTTATAAAAGACGAAGATAATTATGACTGGGTGCGCGTGTAGACTAGATTAAGAGCGTGGGAATTGGGAAAAAATGGACGGGAATATCCCAGTCAACGGTCAACCAAGCGAGAAAGCCGCTTTTTAAGCGAAGTTAATAAAAACCTGGACGAAGACTAAACCATGGTTAAAAATGGGTCTTTTAGGTTTTAACTATTGTAGAAAACTCCGTTTCTATAACCAAGGTTAGAAACTAACCCTTTATAGATGAATGCTTAATTAGCACTTTTTATGTAGTGTATGTATATACAGTTTTGTGTATCATACTATCATGGTATGTGCCAATGGGGGGTTACTGACATAAGTCATGATTGATTCTATACCCAACCTGTCACTCTCTACTTTCTATCTATCTATCTCTGTAGTGTTGTTCTTCATCTGTATCTCTGTATCTTTATATATGGAGTAGTCCCATCCTTTCACTGTCCTGCAGAAAGCAAAAGGCTGTCACACCTCTGGCTGCAAAAACCCGGCCATTTTCTACCATCCTTTTCCATTTTGCTTTCCTCAGAAACCAAACAATAGGTAGGGAGAATATATCAGGATAAAAACAAACACTTGGGGCCAGGAAAACAGGGAGGGCCAATTGATTGGTTTTGTTTGGTAAACTCTGAGAATAATTTGGCCGAGAAAAATACTGTTCTTGAGCAGAGCAGAACAAGATGGTGGGTAAGAAGGATGATGGGTTGGGGCTTAGCTTGAGCTTGGGATGTTCTCATCCTCAACACCCACCACAAAATCCGCCTCCGTTCAAGCTCAATAATCTGATTCCACAGTTCATGCAGAACAACCATCAGCAGCAGAAGAGCTCATGGAATGATTTGTTTCAATCGTCTGGTGGTACTGTTTCTTTCTTTTTTCTTTGGTTGATTCTCCTTTTTATGATGAAAATATCAATTATCTTCTTTGTTAGCCTTTTGTGAGATGGGTCTGAATCAGGTTTTGTAATCATTTGCTCGCATCTATCTTAGTTCATTTGGCATCTGTTTCTACGATAACTGCACGATCATTACTTGCTGAAACTCAACGGACCGTTATTTTGCAGATGGGAACTCCGAAACGCGAGCGATTCAGCGTGGAGTGATCGACATGAACAGAGCACCATCAATCGTTGATATTGACGATGAAGCGGGTGATTCATCTCCTAACAGCACGATTTCAAGTATAAGCGGAAAGAGAAGCGAAAGAGAACCCATCGGAGACGAGAATGACGCCGAGAGAGCCTCTTGCTCTCACGGAAGCGACGACGAAGACGGCGTCGCCGGCGGCGACGCGTCACGGAAGAAGCTGAGACTTTCAAAGGAGCAGTCTTTAGTTCTGGAAGTGACCTTCAAGGAGCACAACACTCTCAATCCGGTGAGTGGCATTCTGGTTATTTCTGGCTCAGTCATGACCAGACTTTAGCGCCTGCCTTGATGGTCACTTTGGTTTTTCGATTTGTTTGTGATTGCAGAAACAAAAGCTGGCGTTAGCTAAGCAGTTGAATCTCAGGCCAAGACAAGTGGAGGTTTGGTTTCAGAACAGGAGGGCAAGGTGAGATATTTTCCCACTCTGAGAAGGGCGTTTTAGACATTTTGACAGCAATTTTTAGTAAATGCTATATTTATAAATTTTGCGACTGAGTTGAATGTTATCGAACGGTTTAGGACAAAGTTGAAGCAAACGGAAGTGGATTGTGAGTATCTAAAGCGGTGTTGCGAGAATCTAACGGAGGAGAATAGGAGGTTGCAAAAGGAGGTGCAGGAGCTTAGAGCACTGAAACTCTCTCCCCAACTCTACATGCACATGAATCCTCCGACAACACTCACGATGTGCCCTTCATGCGAGCGTGTTGCTGTCTCATCGTCGTCTTCCTCGTCCTCCGCCGCTGCTTCCAACTCTCCGCTTGGTCCAAGCCGCCACCAACTGGTTCCTAACCACCAACGTCCGATGCCCACCACCAGCCCTTGGGCCGCCATACCTGTTCACCATCACCGACCTTTCGATTCACCTGCGCCTAGGTCGTGAGTGAAGTGCATGGGTTTGATCTCTGAAGGGAAGCAAATTTTGTGGATTGAGGGAACTAAGAAGGAATTGTGTAGGACAAGGAATGTAAGTAAGTGACCAAAGCTTTTCTTTCAATGAAATATTGAGAATGGTGTAGCAATTCCAATGGAGGAATTATTTGTTTTGAGACTTTAATGCAGCGACGTAGATGTTCTTTATATCTTCATTTATGGAGGAGGATTGTTCTTACATGTAGAGGTTTAACATTCAAGATTAGTAGTTTTAAAGGTGCGAGTTCAAGCTTAAGACGGATCAAAAACCCTACAATCCAACTAGCGTTAGAAACAAAATAGGTGCGCCGCTCAAACCTTTTTGGCTCGAACCAGCTTATAGCCTTCATTTAGTAAATCACAGGAATCGGACCAACTGATCTCAAATGGCATAGTAAGTGTGTGTAGTGATTCGAGAGGCGATCGTATCTTTGGACGGTTCTTAGATGTTACGCCGTGGAGCAGAAACATTCAGAGAAAGAAGATGATTCCTCCATTTATCCAAAGGTCACATCAACCTCGACATTCGTTACAGGAAACAACAAAATCTTTGGGGAATGATTATGCGGCGAGCAGTTCTATCAGATCAAAACACAAGCTCGCAGGAGTATCCTAAAGATAAACATATTTTCTTCGTTAAAAGCTTGAAGAATCATTAAAACGACGTAGTCCTTTGATTTTACCTTCGAGGGCTTAGTTGACCACGTTGTGGACTAGAATCCATATTGGGTATGAGCACAAGTTTTATTAGCATTTTGGAGGGTTCGAGTATTGTGGATTCGGTCTCCATTTCTAGATATCTTAAAATTATTAGAACATTTACGTTCATAGGCTTTTAAGTAGAATTAGAGATGACATTTGGACTTAGACTCGGGCTTAAAGTTAACAGGTCAGGCCGGAATTGATCAGGTCTCGAATCATATTCAGCTTGGGTTGTCCAGGCCTGCTTAATATAAGGCCCGACTTATATGTAGAGCACACACAAGTTCAACAAGAAGTAAGCTTTACTCCATACATGGGATTAAATGCTATAATGACTAAATTGTTCTTACCTTAGTTTATCTTAACGACAAAACTAATAATAGAAAACAATCTTACTCCAAATGACATGGTCATGCAATTTGTGATTTCACGAGTGATTGACTAACCAACTAACCAAGGTGGCAAAACATAATCTTCCTCCAAATGACATGATCATGCAATTTGTGATTTCACGAGTGATTGACTAACCAACTAACCAAGGTGGCGTGCAAATGGTGTGATTTGTGTTATAATAGTAAGAGGATAATGAAGAAAGCACTGGATGGGTAGTCGAGTTGGTAGAATGAGGGAGCATGGAGTCAAAAGGTCATGTGATCGAATCCTCCTATCTACGCTATCTCGATCGAACCTGTCGTACAAGACTTGCTTAGTGTGGAGTATTCGATTGACGTGATTTGCAAGCTATTGCGACAATCCGAAAATTTACCTAGTGCGCATTTAAATGATAGCGACTGCAGTTCCTCCGTTTCCAAGAAGAAAAAAGGATAATGAAAACATCTTATTATTGTGATGAGTTTATTAGAAACTTTCCGAGTATCATATCATCTAGAACAAAGACTAGGTTAAGCAAATTAATCATAGCTTTATCTAAGGTGAAATTAATAAATTAGATTTGAGTTAATCAAAGTTCGAGTTGAATTTGAGAGATCAACTTGAACGATTTAAACGCCTTTTTAAAAATTATGTTATTTTGATATTTGAATATGGTAAATTATAAAAAAATTAAAAACTTTTCATAATTTTATCGAAGATGTATCATGTATTATGGATTAGAGTTTATTATCAATTATTTAAGCTGAAATTGTTATTTAATTTTATATAATTATTTTATTAAATAATTTATTCATAATATTGGCCTAATTCATAAACAATAGGTTAACTCTAAATTATTCAAAATTCGGTCAAAATTAAATTTGACTCGAATTAATTTGAATGAAATAATATTATAACTGTATTAAAAAATGTTGTTTGCTTCCGATTAAACTTTGGATTGCTCGAGTTTTAGTAGGCTAGCTTAGACTGTTTGGTCCGAAACCATTCCAACCCAACCGAACTAGTTTTTTTTTTTGAACACCCTACTTACAAGAAGAGCCAGCAGAGAATCGAACCTGAGACCTAACCGAAATCAAGCCTCGCTCTCAACCATCAAGTCACACCTCTTGAGGGCCAACCGAACTAGTTATAAATTCTAATATTAAGTTATTAGCTACCTATTTTATTTTCTTTAAAATTTTTTAACAACAACAACAACATTAAATAAGAGTTTCGCAAAATTGCGATACGGGTTAACTTTTAGTATTACACAATCTTACTCAAATTCCGTCGTTTTACGGTAAAAAAAAAAAAGAAAAACATACCAGTAAAAAAAAAACATACAATATTTGGGGCCTACTTGTTGACGATTGACGATACACATGAATGGCGGATTAGGTAACTTAATCCGCCATTCATGTGTGGCAGTTCGACTTTCCCGAAAGGACAAGAATTCCCACAGGCAATCCTGTCCTAAATCGGACAAAAGTTGAGGACATTTTAGTCATTCAGTTCAACGGCCATAATAATGACACTTTTGAATTTCCTCCTCCCTCACAACTTTCCTCTTTCACTCTCTTTTCCTTGCCTTCAAAGTCTTCCTTTCTTCACCTTCTCGTCTCCTATTTCACACACACGACACAACCAAATCTCACCATCAATCACTGCAAGCTCAATCTCCCCATCAATGTCGTATTCCAATCCCCATTTTCAGTCACAGGAGCTACATTCGACATTCCAAGCTCACCCAATGAGCAAAAACAGGTCTTTTGCTCAGGTTATTTGTAAGTCTATCTTCTTTGTTCTGTTTCTCATTGCCATTCCATTGTTTCCTTCAGAAGCTCCTGAGTTTATTAGCGAGACTGTACTCACCAAGTTCTGGGAACTTGTTCATTTATTGTTTATCGGTGTTGCTGTCTGCTATGGCTTGTTTAGCCGTAGAAGTAATTCTGATATGGATTATGAAACCTACCCCACAATTGAAGATTCACAATCTTCATATGTGTCTAGGATTTTTCATGTTTCGTCTATCTTTGAAGATGGGGATGGAAGTTCTGATGAGAAAAACATGTACCAGGCTTGGTATTCTCAGTACCAGAAAGGTGAGTCTGGTGGAGGTTCTGTTAGCGGTGTACATGGGAAGACTTCTTCATTCAATTCTGAAATTGAGTTCCAAGTTCCATTTGAGCAAAACCAGAATAATGTAACTGAAGCTTGGAATTCTCAGTATTGTCCAAACGAACCCATGGTTATGTTGTCTAAACCTAGTTATGCTCTTGATGAATGTGGTGTACCGCTGGGATTGCCTGTTAGAAGTTTGAAATCGAGGGTTAGGAGCTCTGGTCGTGTTCAACTCAGTGGTGAAAGCGAGTTTAGTTCGAGCTCCAGGGCTTCTTCTCGTAGTTCTAGACGAAGCAATGAAGAGGATAGCTTTGGAGACATGTGTGCTATGAACTTGGAGGAGGAGAAGTTCAACGAAAGACTTGTTTCATCTTCACATATTCCATGGCGTTCAAGATCTGGAAGGATGGAATTGAAAGAGGATGTGGGCAAATTCCATTCACATTTCAGGCCTCTCTCAGTCGATGAAACTCAATTTGACTCGCTTAGATCGCAGTCCTTCAGGTCAACAACGTCTTTGTCGTCTAAAGCTAGTTCAGCTTCATACTCACCAACCAGGCTCTCTCCCTCGGAGGATTCAGTCGATTCGAACGAATTGTATAAATCCGAATCTGAAGAGTTGGACAAGAAGAAGGGGTTTCATGCATCAGATCCTGCAGTTTCTGAGTCACCTGGACGAAGAAGTACTATGAATAAAGAGCCTCCATTAAACGCATTTCACCTTAGGAGATATAGTAGTGGTTCTTTATTCCAGAAAGATGTGCAAGAAAGCTCAAAAGGTGAGTTGACAACCCTGGAGAAGGACACAAGAGAAGGTTCATTGAGTAGTAAATTGGATAAGCAACCTCCATCACTCCTTAAAAGTCCATCAAGAGGAAAATCTGTCAGGACAATCAGAGCTAGAAAAGTTATTCCGGAGTCAGAGAAGGTGATGAGAACTTGGAAAAATGAACTGGAAGAAGAGAAACTTGATAATCCGTCATCAAGCACCAAGCAGAAGGATCTTGATGCTCAATTTCACACACCAAAACCATCATTAGTCAAGTACAAGAAGAAAGAAGTGGATTGTTCTGATACTGTTACTCCGCAGTCAGAGGAAGATTCAGAGAGTGAAACTAGTAAACTTAAAGAGGAAAATGCTCTGGATTGCAGAGAAGGTGATTCAGGGAATGACCCTAATGAGGTTGATAAAAAAGCTGGTGAGTTCATAGCCAAGTTCAGGGAGCAGATTAGGCTTCAGAAAGTTGCATCCATGGAAAGATCAAGAGGTTCGCGCATAGCTAGTAATCATTTCAGGTGAAAGACAACAGACAGGTGTGAATTTGCCAGGTCGTCGAAAATTGATATTCATTCTTTTCCTTTTCAACTATTTTTTCAGAGGTTGTGTTTAGAAACAGGTTCAACTTTCAAGTTCTTCTCGGAAGTTTATAGTTTTCATATCCATTTAAGTACTAAAGAATGACATAAATTAAAAATATAAAATGTCCCCTTTTTTTTTATAATGAGGTCAGACTCTGGATTACTCAAACTTAGATCTGTCCGAGATTCAACTCTTTTAATTAAAATGATGTCATTTTGTTTAGAAAAATTCGACATCAAGCCTATTTGGGTCTAAGTCTGAGCTCACGACTCGGCTTATTGAAAACACATGAATGTGAACCATGAGCCGACTCATTGCAATCAATGTTATGAATACCGTACCAGGTTCGGTACCGGATTGGGCTCTAGAACGGAACTGTACCGGTACCGGTCGGTACCAGGTACCGTTTCGGGATATTTTTTAAATTTATAAAATGGTCCCTAAACTTTTTAAAAATTACAAAATAGTCCATATTG
>JAOTBA010000009.1:24096297-24113443 GCA_025629845.1 Erythroxylum squamatum
TCTACCGCTCCAAAATAAGAAGGATGATAAAACCATAACACTATCTCTTCCAAATTGAAAGAGGGGATGGGAAGTTAGCAATTTGCAGCATGCCATCCCAAATAAAGCCATTATAAAAGCATTGAAAAAAGAGATGGTCAATGGTTTCTTCCTCTAGTATGCATAGAGGGCAAGTTCTTGATATTGTTAAAGATATCCTGATTCTATTAGTAGTATGAAGTTTCTTTAAGCATCATGCCTATATTAAGGAATTCAAGCACAACCTCTATTATTAGATTTCTGACTTTTCCCTAAGCTTTCTTAAAGAAGAAAAAGTTACCATCTGTGCCTGGTGCCTTGTTGGGATGCATGGAGATTGTAAAAGTTGGATAGAAGAAGCATAAGAAGTTGGAGTTTTAAGAGAAAATAAGAAAAACATATGAGCTTGTTGAGAATTTTGGCTTGAGTTTCAAAATTTCTTCCTCGAGAATCAATTATAAAATTGATTATATAGAAATTCCTTTTGTTGAGGACTAAGTAACGGAAAGAGGGTTAAGATAATGTTGTAATTGTTTATGTTATTTGAGTAAAGGTGGAAATTAAACTAAGAACTAAGCTTATTAATCTAATTGATTTCTCATCATATTTTTCTTCATCTTATACAATCCTCCCAACCTACTTGTTTATTAGCACGTTTAGCATAGATTAATAATTGTTTTCTGTGGATTTGACCCTTATCATTAGTATAAATCATTTTGAGTATCTATAGTAAGAAAATTATTTTTAGTGCACCATCAGTTTTTTATTCTTCATTCTATAAGTCTATCAATAAAACTTTTATTTCACTACGCGTTCCTTTTAAAAAATGAACAAAAATTACTATATATTTTTTCTTATTCAATGGGTAAAGGTTGAGCATTACAATTATTTAGGAAACTTTAATCTTTTTCCAACAAGAATTAATGCCTCCCTTAATCATTAAGTCAATACATAGAAATTATACAATAAAAAAATAACACAAACCATAACTTTGTTTTATGTTTCTCAACCAAGTTAAAAATTATGGTTCAATTGCACTAACTTTATTTTTATAAGATTTTGCGATTAATTATCACATTTAATACTCATCATTCATTATCATCTCGATTTGTTGAATTTCACTTGGTTAGCTAAATTTTTTAAAACTATATTTTTTAAAAAACATAGCCATTTTATAGTTAACTTTCTAAGAAAAACTTCTTGATTCTTTCAAACATACAAAATATTTATTTTACATGTTTGAAAAAAGGCTATTTTAATAGAAATTTAAATTTAAATTTAATTCCATTCCAATTTAATTCAATTCAATTCCAAAACATTTAATAGAAATTTAAATTTAATAGAAATTTAAATTACAAAACATTCAATTCAATTCCATTCCAATTCAATTCAATTCAATTCCAATTCAATTCAATTCAATTCCAATTCAATTTAATTTCATCACACATAATTCAAATTCCAATTCCAATTCCAATTCCATTCAATTCCAATTCAATTTCATTCCAATTCAATTCCATTCCAATTCAATTCAATTCCAATTCCATTCCATTCCAATTCAATTCTAATTCAATTCCATTAAATTTAATTTCATTCCAATTCAATTCAAAACATACTCCAATCCTAACAATTACAAAACATTCATAATTCCATTTTCATTCAATCAATTTTCAATCCAAATTCCAATTCCAATTCCATTCATTCAATTCCATTCCAATTCAATTCAATTCCAATTTAATTTACATTCCAATTCAATTCCATTCAATTCCAATTCAATCCAATTCCATTAAATTCAATTCCAATTCAATTCAATTCAATTTCAATTCCCAAATACCCAAATTTATACTTAACTAATTATTTATCAAAATTCAATACCCAAATATAAAAAATGAATTACCATGTAACAAATATTAACAATATGTCAATTAATGATTTAAGCTTTTTCAATTTTACTGATTTTGATTATCAATTGTACAATTTTACATTTAATTATTAATTTCACATTTGATTATCAATTTTACAATTAAAATTAGGTTTAAATGTTAATTTGATTTTGATTATCAAACTCAATTGCACAAATTAAAATTAAATCTCATTCATCAATAATTCAACAAGTCAATATCAAATTATCAATACCTTAAAATCTACTAAATCACAATCACCATTCTAAATTTATTTTCCAATGGGACATTCGGATCAATTCAATGCCAAAATCCAAAATCAACTTCCAAAATCCAAAATGCCAAAATTTGTGTGTGATTATTATGAGGATTTGGAGTATTGGTGGATGATGGATTACGAATTAGAAAGCGAACATTCTAAGGTCTACGCTCAATCAACCGCTATGGATTCCCCTATTCTCATGTACTCTATGAGGTGTATCTCCTTGTATAAATGTCAATTAAGATAGGTTTTTTGGTGCAGAACATCCAAGTCCTAATTTCAGTTGGGTTAAGTTTTTGTTTTGCTTAAGGTTAATTAAGTTTTAAACAAGAATTTGACATGTACATCTCATTTTATCTGTCATTATATGTGTTTAAAATTTCGTTTGACGTGATTTGTGACGAAAATATTAATGTTGGGTTAAATTTAAAAAATTAAATATTTAATAATCACCTTTTAAAGTTTAGTTTATAATTAAAAAATTAAGTTACTGGAGATAAGGGTTAGATTTTAAAAAATTAATATTTAATTACTTTTTAAAGTTAGTTTATAAATAAAAAATTAAGTAAAATTTGTGAACGTATAAATTAAATTAAATACGGAGTTTGGTACGGTATTAATAAAATGTTGAGCGCGTGAAAATTTACTTGGCCGTTTCAACTTTCAACAAACACATTTAATAAGCCGCACAAAATCTGAAACAAATTTCGAACATCTTCACTTTTTATGAAAAGTTGAGTCAACCCAAAAAAGCTTTTTCTGCTAGCAGGAGACCAACCCAACAGTCAGTCACCGTCAAAACTCAAAACTCAAAACAACAGTTAGTCACAACAGTCGACGGTCTGCGGTGTGCGAGCGAGAGGAGGACGACGGAGAAGGCCGGCAGTCGAGGCGAGGCGAGGCAGTCGACGCTAGGCGAGGAGGAGAAGGCCGGAGGCGACGCGAGGCGAGGAGGAGAAGGCCGGACACCGGAGGCGAGGCGAGCCAGGTGGCGAGGCAGACGGCGAGGCTCCGGGAGGTGGGACGGCGAGGAGGAGAGAAGAACTGAAGAAGACGAAGAGAGAGGAGTCGGCAGTCGGGGGGAGAGAGGGTAAAAATTAGGTTAATTTTTTTTTTATTTGCAAAATCGTCCCTCAAAATTTTGTTTTTTATGAAACGACCCCGGAAAATTTCGATATTGGTGATACCGGCCGGAATTCATTTCGGGTATCTTTAAGGCCGTTCCGGTACCGTTTTCCGGCCGGTACCGGCCGGAACGGTACGAAACTCTATACACTGATTGCAATCCTTATTTATTTATATAAAATGAATAATAAATAATTTGTTTTTTAAATGATTTCTTATTTAATCGTAATTTACTTTTTAAAATTAAATTGTATAAAAAATTTACTCTAAAGCTACATACACTCGACAAGTTTTTGAGGTAATAAACAATAATTAAAGTTTATCGAAACGACGCCGCTTTAATCCTCTACACTCATATCTACAATTACCGTTCTCTCTATCGCAGTAGTCTTCAACTGATCGAACACAAGGTTAGATTAGAAACACGTGAGTTTATTACCAGTTCGTGAGTAGATAACGAACACAGGTGTAGAAGGAAAAGGCTTTCTCCGCTCTTTTTCACATACAAAAACAGAGCATAAGCCATGTTCATGGCTATTTCATCGTCATCTTCCTCTCTGTTCTTCCCTCTTAAGCCGTCTCTTCTTTGTAAGTTCACTCTCTGTCTGTTCCTACATTCTCGTACTTGGTACCAGAATCATCGAAAGTGCTTCTTTTTTTTTTAATTCTTCCTACTTGTCTCTAATTTGGATAAATCAATCCGACTATTGGTTGCAATCTACGAGTTTATTTAATTTTTATGTGTGTCCTATGGGTGTTTGAGTGTTTCTAAGTGGGGTTTTAGCAACTCTTGAAATTTAAGCAATTTGAACTTGTTTAGGTGATATGAACGTAACGTATTTCTTCTTTATGGCAGATAAAACCATTACAACTAGTCCAACTTCTGGAACTCTGTTTGATGTGAAGAACCATGTTACGTATTACTGCCAAAGATTGAATGATAATGGGTGAGGTTCTGGTCCGGTGATAATATCCTTTATTTGTCACGTTTTTGGAACAATCTTTTGCAAGTTCCTTACATGTTTAATGTGATAATGATCAGAACGCAGGAGGGTCAGGTGTTACAGTTTGAACAGCAATGGCACCGCAGGTTTCTTCTTCTCTGTTCTTTCTCAGCAGTCTTCTGCCCTACCCTGCCTTCTTGGGGAAAGACAAAGGCTAAGAACCCATATGACGAAAAGCGCCTGTTAGAGCAAAACAAGAGGATACAGAAAGAGAACAATGCACCTCAGGATTTCCCAAATTTTATTAGAGAAGGTTCGCTTCATAACTCATATTTGTTGATGCATAATCCTTTTAAGAAGAGTTTGTTGAAACCATGAATCATGTCTTGTAATGTGATTCAGGTTTTGAGGTACGTGTGGTGACATCAGAGAATTATGTAAAGCGCGACTCGGGGCTTATTTACCGGGATTATGAAGTTGGTAAAGGTGATTGCCCAAAGGCTGGTCAGCAGGTTTTTCTTTGTTTTCCATTTTCAAGTCTAAGGTCCTTTCCTATTATTATCATAGCTTTAAGCTTAATTAAGTGTTTTGCTTTCTTAACATTGGTGACAATGCATTATACCATAACAGTAAGTGTTGTTGCATATTGTTATGGTCAAATACAGAATTTGTTTCCTTTCTTGTACTAGGTATATTCGATGTAAACTTTAACCTAGATTTGCATTGCTGGTTGAGTTTGATCAAAGCAGCAGAAATGCTTTTACAATGTTTGCTACGTATGTTGATTATTGTGAATCTCAACACGATTAACCTGTCTAGCAAGTAGGTCTGAGATGTGAGAGTGATGAAGCGGTATAAATGAATGAATCAATGAATAATGTATGGATATCGCGATTGTATGTGTCTGTACCAGTTTAGAATGACACTTACAAGCTGCCGTTGAGTGTTGTAGACTCAAAATTGATTTGTGTGATTCTTGGTAGGTAATTTTCCACTATGTTGGCTATAACGAGTCGGGACGCCGCATTGATAGCACTTACTTACAGGGTACTCCTGCTAGAATTCGCGTGGGAACTAATGCCCTTGTTCCAGGTAAAAGCTCAAACTTTTAGGGGACACTGAAATTTCATACCTTAGTTCTGGATTTATGATAAGGAGCTGTGTCATCTTGAACGCTGATCCAGTCTTCTTGTTTCTATCTTCTGAAGGACGGTTGAGTAACATAAAAAATAGCTAAAGTGGATAAGTTATGCAGGATTTGAGGAGGGAATTCGGGATATGAAACCGGGGGGAAAGAGAAGGATAATCATTCCTCCTGAGCTCGGTCCACCGGTCAGTCTCAAAATTTTCCTTTTATGCTAGACCACTTTACCTCTTGCACTTTTGCATTCTTGTTCCTTTCTCTTCTAATGTTACATTTGTCATGATTTACATGTGCTTTTTGCGAGAACAGATTGTCTTTGGTAGGTCGATGTTGTGAGATGTCTGTTCAGTTTGTTCTTCTATGTTGTCTTTGAAACAGTGTCCAGTCCAGCATGAAAACGCTGTATCTTTGCTATTCCTCACTTCCCTTTTCAGGAACGATCACCTTCCTTGATTGACCATGCACACATTAGAACGCAACTAATCAGATTTATGTTTTGCATCGATACGTTCTTCTGAAATCATATAAATCTCACTAATCATCTACTAGTCGAGAATTGATCAAACACTTGAGTTGCTAGTGCATTGCTCATTGACATGGATTTATTTATTTGCTCCTCTTCAGTTTTCCTAACCTGTGTGTGTTTCAGATGGATACAACTGCATCATTGTTTCCTTTCCCTCTTAGAGTTTCATAATCATGTTAGAATTTTCTCAGGACTCAGTAGAAAGTCCGTTTTCTTTAGCACTTATTCTTTTTCGCGGATTCGGTTGCTCATTTCAGGTGGGACCTTCTACATTTTTCAGCTCGAAACAGTTTGAAGTTTTTGATGTGGAACTCCTCAGTGTTCAGGACTGTAAACGGAGAACTATAGGATTCTACTCTGATTTTGTATGCAATTGATGTTGGTTGTGTTATGTTGGCTATCCTTCCCTTTTTCCCCCAACTTTAGGGATGATACTGAGCATCTTCTTCAATCTTAAGCCACTCAAGAGGAGTAGATTTGTTATATTACAGTCAAGTTGATAGTGTAATCGGAAGGTGATCACGGAGGAATTTGTTTATTTGATTGATTTCAAGAATTTTTGACCTAAAAAATTATAACTTAGTATGGACAAATTCAAAATAATCCTAAATTGAATTAAATTAAGTTATAATTTTTTATTTTAAAATCAAATTAAGATGAAATATAATATAGTTCTTATTCCCGATGATTAAAAAACCTGTAAAAATTTTGAGCTGTTCAACTTTCCTATTCGATTTATTTTGATAAATGATACTATTAAAAAATGATCAATTTGATAATTAATCTATCAATTTTCATAAATTAATAAGTTTTTATAAATCAAAATAAATTAACTAATTTTTAATTAACAATCGATTTTTTCAACGGAACATTAAATTTTTCGAATGACAATCTCTTTCAATCATATCTTAATTTGTTTAATTTTATTAATCTTTAGCCGGTTTTTACGACGGTCTAATATCGATTGAATTTTTTAAACTTTAAACTTCTTATCTTACCGGTTTAACTTCTAATATGATTTTTAAAATATTGATTATTCCTATTCAATTTCAGAAAATCGATGGCTAATTAAAGACTCAAAATGGATACAAAGTTGATAGCAAAACTTATATTTGTATTTCTCCTCAATAAAATTTCAACAAATACAAGTTTTTTAAATAATTTATTCGATTTAAAAAATTAGTTATTTAATTAAAAAATAAAAATTGAATACTAAAATAAAAGTTTGAAACTTTCTAGTACCTTATTAAGTTATTTTTTGTTTCAATATTTACATTTAATAAGTAACTCACATTTCATAAACATACCAAGTTTAATTCAAACATTGGTTAGATTTCTTGATTCTTTGTTGAGTTTTTACTTGGAAAGATTGAATTTTCAGGAAGAGGAAGACTCAATTACTTTTGTGGTGAAAAAAAAGTTAATTACGTCCTTACCTTAAATTTGGAAAAATGAGACCTTGGTGTTGTTTGTGCACTGGAATTTGATTGAGCTTTCGTTTGACAGAGATGCTACCAAACGTGCTATAGTCTCCAAACACCAATTGTCTGACCATTCCAACCTTAATGCTGTACTAGTTCAATCTCAATCCTTAAAAATATGTTTTTTTTAAAAATTAATTTTCTTTTTATTTGATTTTCCTTTTTTTTTTGTCCATCTTCCATAGATACAGACAATTTGCTCCTCTCTCTCGCATTTGTTGCCGAATAACAAAGGGAAGGAAAATTTGGGGAGAGAGAGTAGACACATGCTTTGAGGGTTTCTCCATATCTCTCTCCCTCTCTCTAGACCTGAATTGTCTATCTGCAACTCTTCCTCTGGTTGTTCTTGTTCTTGTTTTTGGTTTGTGTTTTGGGTTCATTTCAGGTCCATTGGCTCTTCTTCAATGCAGCCCCTCAAAGGGCAACTGATTTAACGCTCAAAGCTTCAAGCTTTAAGGGTTTTGCACGCCAGCTTTGCGAGTTTCAAGGTTTGGAGGAACCGTTGATTATCATTCATACTGTGAACTTACGAGGATTGTTCTATTGGGCTGTTGGTATTGGTGGCCTTGGCTTGGGTTGTTTATGATTGCAAATTTTTAATCCTGTTTTGGCTTAGGTACCCAATTCATTAACTTGTCTGAGGATTAGGGTTTCTGAGTTTAAAGCGAGTTTGATTTATTGGACTGTTTGTGCTCCCATTGGGATTTTGAGTATTGTGGACATATGGTAATGGGTCTTATTGTGTTGCTTCACTGGCTATAGAATTATGCTTGGGGTCCTAAATTGTTAGAAGTACTTGGCTGTTTGTGATTGAGACAAGTCATGAGTCGTAGGGTACGGCGCAAAGTGGCTAAAAAGGGTAAGGATAAGGTGGTTTTGCCTAGCTACCCCGAAATTGAGGATGGGGTTTTGGCTTCTGGTAGAATTGAACTTGTTGATTGGACCAGCTTGCCCGATGACACTGTAATACAATTGTTTTCATGTTTAAATTATCGTGATCGCGCGAGCTTGGCATCAACATGTAGGACATGGAGGGTTCTAGGTGCTTCTCCATGCTTGTGGAGTTCATTGGATTTTCGTGCTCACAAATGTGATGCTGCCATGGCAAGTTCCCTGAGTTCTAGATGTGCAAATCTTTGGAAGCTTAGATTTCGTGGAGCAGAGTCTGCTGAAGCAATAATACATTTACAAGCCAGGAATTTACGTGAAATAAGTGGAGATTATTGCAGGAAAATAACGGATGCAACTCTTTCTGTAATTGTGGCTCGCCATGAACTACTTGAAAGCCTCCAGCTTGGGCCAGATTTTTCTGAAAGAATAACTAGTGATGCTATAAAAGCAATAGCTTTTTGCTGTCCTAAACTAAAGAAACTTCGGCTATCTGGAATTAGGGACGTCTCTGCTGATGCAATCAACACTTTGGCTAAATATTGTCCAAATTTGTTTGATATTGGGTTCTTGGACTGTTTGAATGTCAGTGAAGTAGCATTGGGCAATGTACCATCAGTTCGATATCTATCAATTGCAGGAACATCAAGCATGAAGTGGAACGTGGTTTCGCATCTTTGGCATAAGCTGCCCAAGCTGATCGGCTTAGATGTTTCAAGGACTGATATTGATCCAGCTGCTGTTTCTAGGTTGTTGTCATCATCCCCTAGCTTGAAGGTGCTGTGTGCATTGAGCTGCCCAGTTCTTGAAGAAGATGCTAGCTTTAGCACAAATAGATACAGAGGAAAACTGTTACTTGCCCTTTTCACTGACATCTTTGAAACCCTTGCTTCTTTATTTGTCGATACTACAAAGAAAGGCAAAAATGTGCTTTTGGATTGGAGGAATTCAGCAATGAAGGATAAAAACATAGATGACATAATGATTTGGCTCGAGTGGATCCTGTCCCACACACTTTTACGTACTGCTGAGAGCAATCCACAAGGTTTGGATGATTTCTGGCTCAAGCAAGGTGCAGCAATATTGCTCAGTTTAATGCAGAGCTCTCAGGAGGAAGTTCAAGAAAGGGCAGCAACAGGACTTGCAACTTTTGTGGTTATCGATGATGAAAATGCTAGCATAGACTGTAAAAGAGCAGAAGCAATTATGCGGGATGGTGGTATACGCCTCCTTCTAGACCTTGCAAGATCCTGGAGAGAAGGTCTTCAGTCAGAGGCAGCTAAGGTGCATATTTCTTACGTGGACATAAATTAGCAACACTTATGATCTAACTACTTATATGGGATCTAACCATATTGATTAGTTTGCAATTCTATTCTGTTCGATGATTATCTCTCACTTAAAACTTCAATTTGGATATGATGAAAGATTTCCATTTCAAATCATATAGGCAATAGCGAACTTGTCTGTGAATGCAAATGTTGCAAAAGCAGTTGCAGAAGAAGGAGGAATTGATATCCTAGCTGGGTTGGCAAGATCCATGAACAGGCTAATTGCTGAAGAAGCTGCTGGAGGACTTTGGAATCTTTCAGTAGGGGAAGAGCACAAGGTTGAATTTTCACATTTATTTTTCCTCGGTAAGGAACATATCCTTGAATTTTCTAACAGTGATATTGTGAAAATACATTTCAGGGTGCTATTGCTGAGGCTGGTGGAGTAAATGCTTTGGTTGATCTTATATTCAAATGGTCATCTGGGGGTGATGGAGTTCTGGTTGGAATTTTACTTACCTGGAATACTATCATCATCTTCTCTTGCACATTATTTCATTGCCTGATATTGTAAAAATGTTGGTCCCTGTGGTGGTCAGGAACGTGCAGCTGGTGCCTTGGCAAATTTGGCAGCTGATGACAAGTGTAGCATGGAGGTTGCACTAGCAGGTGGTGTGCATGCTTTGGTGATGCTTGCTCGTAACTGCAAGTTTGAGGGAGTTCAAGAACAGGTGTGCTATTAAGTATTTCTAGTGGGAATTCTGTTGGTAAAGGTTAGGTTGCTTACTGTGATTCATATAACAATATCCATCAAGTAAAAGCATCTCACAGACTATATTTTAGAAATGTGATTGGTATCAATACCTCAATATGTTGCAATGCTTTCTTTGATTTTGCCAGTTACAAGTTAATCCTACAGGCAATTTCTTTCAGAGGATATGTTTAATTGCCTCAAACTCTTCTATTCTTCTGTCCAATATAACAAGAACTCACTCACCAAAAATAACAAATAAAACAAGAAGAAATTTTTTTGAATTGGAAACCAGATTACCCGCTCCTTATTTCAACCTTTTTGCTGTCGCTTTCTGCTTTTCTGTTTGTTTGTTTATATATGATTGATCTGCTGCATATCAACTTATGTTACACTGGATAATGCCAGGCTGCTCGTGCCTTAGCTAACTTGGCTGCTCATGGAGATAGCAACACTAACAATGCTGCTGTTGGACAAGAAGCAGGAGCTCTTGAAGCCCTTGTTCAACTTACTCGTTCACCTCATGAAGGTGTCAGGTAATTTGACTTGTCAACTCTTAATTTCTATCCTCTCCTTGATCATTTTCTCTTTCTCCAGCTACTAAGCTCTTGGATGATTGTGTTTCTGTAAGCATGACCCCATGAACAAATTTTCTCCAGTGTTTCAAAACTAATTTCAATCGAGGACTACAATCAGCAGAAAGATCCATAAATGTAGTTCCTTTCATTTCTGCATATTCTGTTTGTTGTTTTGTTCTGCCCCTGGATTTGAATTGGCATAATGATGCTTCTATTAATTACCCTTCTAAACAAGAGGATGAAAAGCCTTATTGCAGCAGGTTACTCTTCTTTTGACTTTTCATTTTATTATATAATCCCATTGCTACACAACTTAACTATTCATCTGCTTTCTTAAGTTTTTACCATCACTTCTCACCTGCACAGAAGTTCATGGTCTTAAGATTGTTATGCTTCTAAAACTCGAATTTACCATCACTTCTCACCTGCACAGAAGTTCATGGTCTTAAGATTGTTATGCTTCTAAAACTCGAATTTTCTCAAATGCATACCATTATGAAGGCAATTCAATTACCATGTTTGGAAATTCCATGTAATTAAGATTTGATTTATCACTTTTATTGTTCATAAAGCAGACAGGAAGCTGCTGGCGCATTATGGAACTTGTCATTTGATGACAGAAATCGTGAAGCAATTGCTGCTGCTGGTGGTGTTGAGGCCTTGGTATGATTATGTTTACTTGCTGAATCTGGATGTATATACTGGTATGATATGACTATGCAGTAGGATGTACTTCACTGGGAATGCGTCATAGAATGTAATTTTTACACAACCGAATAACAAATTTTGGTTGGGCTTGTGGCAGAAAAGCTAATCAAGTGTTTCTTCTGTTAATTTGTTATCCCTTTACTTATTTTGGTTTATTTTATCCTTTTCCATGTTGCTGCTAATTTTGCATGTTTCAAGTGCACTTTTTGTAGATAACACTTGGAATGATGACTATATGAAACATGACAATTTTTTTTGTTGAAGTTGATATACTTTTATTTTGAAATCAGTTAGCTGCGACTTAAATGATGAGAAAAGGTTTGTTCTTAAATGAGGCTATACTGTTCTTCCTTGTTGAAAGAGTAGGAAAACCCAAGTAATGCTCAAAATATAAATTTGTACTCTACTAAATTTTAGACTACACTTAAGGAAGAAAGATTCTCTTGATTAAGGTGGAGTCAGTATCACTCTTGCTTGATTGTAAAATGATCCGTATGGTTGGTTCTGCTAAGTATTGAGTGTTTGTTCCTATCTGGCTATTTAGGTTGCTCTTGCACAAGCCTGTTCACATGCGTCGCCAGGTCTTCAAGAGAGAGCTGCTGGAGCTCTTTGGGGATTGTCAGTATCAGAAGCCAATAGGTAGAAGGATTTTGTCCCTTAAAATTCTTTGGTTAATTGTTAAATTCTTCGGTTCATTTCGTTTTGTTTATGGATTTCAAGAGGATCTGTGGTGTGCCTGGATTACCTATTATATTTGTGCATATCCTCAAAAAGGCAGTAGTCTTAGTAATTATGAATATAAAATCACACTTTCTGTTACACACTTCTGACTGCAGAAATGTTTTTTTCATTCCTTTTTCCATAAAACCTGGTGTAAGCTTCATTTTGGCCATTGATGTTAATGCCAACTTTTTTGTTGTCTATCAGCATTGCTATTGGACGAGAAGGTGGTGTTGCACCGCTCATTGCACTTGCACGTTCTGAGGCTGAGGTTAGCAGTTGTATCTCTTAACAAATTTTTATCTCTGAAGTTCCAATCTTTTTATGAAGCGTTGTTTCAGACTTAAAATAGTGATCATTGCAATGCGTTAAGATGAAATACTAACTCAACTGTGGCTTTATAGTTTCCTTCTCAACTAGGAGTCTCCCTAAGTTTGTTTACTTTCTAGTTGATTTAACCTTTCATCCTTCTACCTTTATAGTACCAATTCTACTGCAGGAATTTTTTTTTCCAGCCCGCATCCTGCTTAGAACTTGAACTTAGTTCTGGCATCTTTTTTTCAGGATGTTCACGAGACTGCTGCAGGAGCACTTTGGAATCTTGCCTTCAACCCGGGTAATGCCCTTCGCATAGTTGAAGAAGGGGGAGTTCCTGCACTTGTTCACCTGTGTTCTTCATCAGGGTCAAAGATGGCACGCTTTATGGCTGCATTGGCATTAGCATACATGTTTGATGGGAGGTACTTGAGCTGTCCAAAATACCTTAAAAAATTCTGTTTTCTCTTTGCCTTCTATATTATTCACACTTGACAGACTTCTGTTTCCAAGAATCTTTGAAGGCCATCATTAGTTTGTGTCTAAGTCCTCCAATTGTCAAGGTCCGCATTAGTTTCTTTATAACTATAATAATTATTATATTTTTTCAGAATGGATGAATTTGCATTAATTGGAACTTCATCAGAGAGTGGTTCGAAGAGTGTAAATTTGGATGGGGCTAGAAGGATGGCACTGAAGCACATTGAAGCTTTTGTGCTTAAATTCTCTGATCCTCCTGCATTTGCTGCTGCTGCTGCGTCTTCAGCTTCTGGAGCACTAGCACAAGTAACAGAAAGAGCTCGTATTCAGGAAGCGGGACATTTGAGATGCAGGTTCGTGAACTCCTCCCTTCCATGACAACCTTGTACAGAATAAAAATATAATACCAACAAAAGGATCATCTTTCTCAATTCGCGAAGTTTTCTGAAGTTAGGTTTATATGCTAATTTCAGAAGATCTGCTATGTATGATAGTATTATGGCCATATCTTATCCTAAAACTGAGGCTAATTTTACATGCATTACCTTTTTGGCTGAGAATAAATCTTTCTCTTCCATTATTTTTGTGGTCACAGTGGGTCTGAAATTGGAAGATTTGTTGCCATGCTGCGAAATCCTTCTTCCATACTGAAGGCTTGTGCTGCATTTGCTCTTCTCCAGGTAGTACTTTCAATCTCTCTTGCTAAATTAGATCACAACTAATATATTTCCCTTTAATATTAACTGTGTGGATGCATTTGATGTGATTCTTAAAATGCAGTTTACGATTCCTGGTGGCCGGCATGCTGTGCACCACGCAAGCCTCATTCAAAGTTCTGGAGCTGCACGGGTCCTGCGTTCTGCTGCAGCAGCAGCAACTGCTCCGGTTGAAGCCAAAATTTTCGCAAGAATCGTACTTCGCAACCTCGAGCACCACAAGATGGAACCTTCAATATAAAGACGGCTTTGCTTCGGGTTGGCCCGAGGCAGGATGGAGGTCTACCATACATTAATCTTGGAACTTCTTTGTGTAGCTGGTGAATATAAGCTTGCACTCTCTGCTATGTAATCTCTATAAAAAGGAAACAAAAGGATGTGCTCAAGCAACTTTTGCTGCATATAATTTTACTTCTTTTTTTTAATTTGTTCACTAGGTATCCACAGGTAGCTTTGGTTTGGGATTTGATTTTCAGCCCATTTGTAACATTCACTTAGCATGTCAACTGCACTTCTTTTTTTTTGCAGAAATTGATCTGGAAAACAAGTATATAATCATTCTTTTGCAGGGATTGATCAAGAAATAATATCACAGATTTCAATTAAAATTTTAAAAAAATTCTAATATTTAAAATTATTTTTTATACCTTAGAATTCAATTAAATGAATGAAGAAATATGTCACATAGGAATAATTAATTTTTGTTGATATCATAATTTAACGCAACTCTTAAATTTGATATAAAATAATTAAATTAATAACTAATTATAATGATAATAAATTAATATAAGAGTTGGACTATGTCATATTAATAATATTTTTTTACATGTGTTTATATTATTATTTAAATGAATTTTTTAATTATTAAACAATTTCTTTAAATTAATAAAAATTAGGATATGACTTTTACTCAATTATACAAGAAAACAATATAAAAATATAGATATTCAACACTTTATTAACGCACAAAAATGCACGAGACTAGCGGTGCCACTCATCCAATTAACCAATATTTTAAAATCGAACAAGTTCAATTAACTTAATTTAATAATTTTTGTTATTAAAAAAAACCAATTAATTTTTATTTAACAATTTTTTAATTAAAATTTTAATTTTTTAACAAGTAAAGGGACCATGTAAACTTCTCTTTTTCTACAATTCATTGGTGTTCAGGATTTATATTTATTCAAACATTTAATTTATCTGAAGCGATCTGAAGAATGGAATGGAAATATCGAATAGATTTAAATATAAACTAATAAATTTTAATTATTCCTAGACTCAAATCAACGTTTTACTGTTAAGACATTACATGTAACTTGACAGGAGCATTACATGTAACCAGAGTCTCCTGTGGACGTCAAACAAACAGAAAAAGGAGGGTAAAGTAAGGAGTTCCAAGAGTGTGAACAAAGAATTGTAGAAACTATTGAGTTTACGGCAGATTATGGAGCAAAGGTACATCATCCTTCAGACCAAATAGTTCCATAAAGAAATTCCTGATTGGTGTCAGCCATGAATGAGAGGAGGGTCCTGTCATTATCTCCTTCCCTGATGTTTGGTCTGTCAGGTAAGGAACTATGTACTTCCTCATGTCTTTCTTGGAGATCTGGAGATGATTTCCGGACACGTTAATGTATCGAACTTTTCCAGCTTCATCCAAGGTCTTCAAACCGATCCAGTCTTCGATGTAGAGCATGGTCTGCAAAATGATAAGGTTAGCTAGAAATGTTGAATGCAGTTGCCAACAACATAAGCTCTGGGGTAAGACTTGGGTATTAGAAATGGAAGAATACTTGATTTGGCGATAAAATCGGATCAAAGGCCCCGTCCGGGTAATACCCGAACCAGGATGTTTCCTTTGGTATTAACACAGTATCCTGCTCAAACTGACAAGAATCACCAACCAACAGGTGAATCAGTCAACTAGAGAACCTGGAGTAAATAAAGTAATGTTGCGAACAAATCATGAATCAACAGACCATGATAAGCACCAAGTTGTCTAAGCTACTGAACCGTTCCTTGTAAGTAGAATTTCTTTCACCTTTTTTCTCATTGTTCAGCTTGGGGAGAAACCTACATCCTTCCAAGTAACCAGAAATGTCCTAGAAATTCAAACAATTCCAAGTTTCAAGGGAACAATTGAAATAAATGCACTGATGTGAAAAAAAATTCCGAATGGCACAAAAAAGTCATGTTAACTATAATCCAACCTGAAATCTAATCAAGCGATCACCAAGGTGTCAGGCAAAAATTTCGAAATAAGATCCTAGAGGAGTACAAGCACAACAAAAGTATAAACTCACAGTTGGGATCTTGATGTAACCGCTTGGAGCCAAGTGTTCCTGCAATTTTATCACAGATTACAGGTAATTGAATTTGAGGTTTTTTTTGGAAAAGAGACTAAAATAGTGCATATCAATGAAGTCATTTGTCCTAAGGTAAGTCAAACCGAAAATGCCAGAAATCAAACCAAATGAATATAACATTTCATTTCACCTATCTATTCACTGAAATGTGACAATCATACCTGGACATAGCTACTGTAGACCTCTAGTTTCATCAGAGCATCAATGAGAATGCAAATCAGGCCATCCTGCAAAAATTATCGCATAGTAATCCAGATTACTTAGTAAATAACATCAAGATAGTATTGAAGGGAATCACACATAATTGACGACAAAAAGTACTTATAATTGACGACAAAAAGTACTTACCCCACAGAATGGTACTGAAGCAGTACCAGCATGGGGACCAGCCAATGATATGTAGTTCTTAACCTGTTTCATACAAAGACAAGGAGCATATCTTATCTACAAAGGAAACATAGCCATTTATATAAGACACTGCAACTGAAATAGGGCATTCGGAAATTAGCCGGGAGAGACAGGTCCTTATGTACTAGCCACTAACATCGGATGGATTACAGGATTCATAATCTGAGGGGAGAGGAAGTGCAGGAAGAGAGCAGATGATGTACTAACTTTGGCATTTCAATAATAACCTTAGAGACACTTATTCTTCAGTAATTGACATGAAGCAACAAAGCACTAACTATCAGATATTATGCTAAAATAAAGCATATCGAAACTACCTCAGCATTTATCATAGTTTCGGAGGTTTGGCTTTAGGAGGTTGTCTTCAAACTGATTTTAGTATTCTCATTAAAATGAAGTTCAGTACTTTCCTAAGGAGCTTCTATATGCAACCTAACTAAAACCCGGATAATCTCAGAAGAAGTATTTCAAAAACATCACAAATCTAATCCATGAGATGCAGAGTGTGCAATGTTAGTGCTCCTATACAATATCCTTACAGGAG
>JAOTBA010000009.1:24113543-24131243 GCA_025629845.1 Erythroxylum squamatum
GGCCTTCTCAATCTCTCTACCAATGCTTTCAGGAATGAACTTCTGCACCAGATCTTTCAAATCACAAGAAGAAGACTGGTTAATCATGATTTCCCTCATCTTCTGGCGGATCTGAAAATGCAAAAATCAAAACAAGCAACCCATCGTAAGTAGGTGTAGCTAATGCATAAACAATCAAGAGTAACCAGGAATATATAATAAACCTGACGGATCTGGCTGGACTGAGCATAGCAGGTCCTCTTGACCTGGTTTGCACGTCTCTTAGTGAATGCAATGCAGAATAACCTCAAGCTGTAGTTATCTGTTGTCTTCACATCCACATGGGCCTCAATTAGTGTCTGCCACTTCCTGACCAGAGACCTTAGTTTGTCTGTTGTAAAGCCCATGCTCTACAAGGAAATTTTTTAACAAGAATAGAACAGGTTAGACTGTCAGAGTGCATCCATCTGCGATAGTAAGAAAAATGCCACCTACCTAGAAATTTGCAAGCACATTCCTCCCTTGAACATCTTCTGCTCTAAGTCGAATCTTCCTGTAGGCATGATCGTCATCCTTTTCAGGGTCAGCCAGAGAGACTTCAAAAACCCTATGTTTCAGTCCCTCAGAAGCAATCTGTTAAGATGAAGCAAACATGAGCAAACAATTCTAACACAATTAACAAACCCTTATGTTCTGGCAAAGTTATAGAAAATGCTTCTTGACAACTAAATGCTCTTTTATCTAGGGAATCACTATATATGCAGCTTATGAATATACCCGAGCAAAAGGGAAATTGCACACAATATAGAAGTCAAACGTATCATACCCTTGGAAAAAAAAAGTTAAATCGATATAAATGCCATCCATTCAACTCAGTTATAGAAATTCGGTCCATTTAACTTTCTATATTTTAATGAAAGTTTGCAACCAGAAAAAGATCACAATTTTGCAAACACAATCATCACAATCATAAATGTAATTAAAAAAATACACAATATATAAACAGGAAGTCAGACCTTGGTTCCCTGGGCTCTGCTAACAAGTGTTTTGCCAACATTTCTGACACTGAAAAGAGAAGGCACCTTGATGTCATACCAATCCTTCTTAGCAAAAGGGTCGGCTCTGTTTCATTACTCCATCATCAAAACCCAACCCATTAAAAACCACAACCACAAACACCCAAAACTCAATGTACAGTCACTAAATCGACAAATGAAACCCAAACATAGATTCCAACTAACAAAACTTGTTCAAAAAATTACGCAAATCGTATCTAATCATGAAGATCCTCGTTTCAATATGAATGACACAACAAATTAACAGAAAAAGAAAATGTTCAGCTAGAGTACTCACGCCTTCTTTTTTCCACCCTTCTAGTCAGATTGATTGGCCTAACCAGTAAAGATACCTTAACAATTTGAAAACCTAAAAAAATATCGGTTATAGATATACTACCTCTCCATTACATTTACCGGTGAAGCCATCATGTTGAGTCGTCATCATTTTCTCTTCGAGTTTCTTGACTAACTCCATATACTCCATCTGGCAATTTATTTTTTCCTTCTACAGAAACAGCACAAATGCCAAATTGGATACATTTTCATTTTAAAAACAAATATTAGATTTCAATGAAAAAGTTTCCTAACTAAGAAATGTTCACTCATTCTACTTTTGTTTCCTCATGTAGTTGCCAAGGTTAAATGAGTAGCAAACCCAAATATGTCATTCATAAAATTTTGCACAGTTGTAACTTATTTGATGTAAAAAGAATCAGTGACCACAGAAAAGTAATCAACAAAATTTGAATGGAAAATGCAGGATGTGTAAGTAGTGGATTAACCTTTAAGGCTTCTGCAAAGTTTCTTTCCACCTTAGAAATTCGACATTGTGCTTCTTAGTTAATTCTTTCGACTTCGTCATCAAAAGCTTTTTGCTGTCTTTTATTTTCAGCAATAAGCTCGTTAACTTGTTTTCAAGCTTTCGAGACAAACTTTTATAATCAAATTCTTCCTTTATTTTTAACATATTCTCAACCTTCAAAGCCTACAAAAAATGATATCGCAAAACAACCACAAGCTAGTTAATCTTATAACCTGTACATGGACAACAAGAAACTACAGAAATAGTAATCTTATAGCATATTATAAAAATCATCAAGTAACGAGATGCAAGGAAAATTAGCAAATGAATTCAGGCAGCTGAAGATTTATATGCATAGAAGTTTGGATGTTAAATTAACTGGAATTATTGAGGGTACCATAGATGATCTAGATACATCAAATCATTTAAACTCTCACCCTTTATGCAAATAATATAGTACTACAGGTCTCTCATCTATGACATGGTGAAGGGCCTATAGTCACAACTAATGAAGTTCTTGCTAAACCGGAAATATGATAAAATGCTAAAGTCATTAGGTGTAAAACATAAACTTGTAATAGTGCTTATTACACCTTCATTTATACACTAAACCATCTCAAATTCAAATGAAAGGCATCTCAACTCTAAACAAATCTTTAAGCAATCTTGTAAGTTTTGAATCACGAACTGGAACATGAGGACTATTCTCTGCCAGTGCATTTATGCACTTCCCTAGTGCACTAAGTGATAGATTTATAAACTTCGCTTCCTGTAACATATGCCCCTCACTCCCTGCAAAAAACAAAGGATGATTCACGTTGCATGGAATGGTAACTCCTAAAGAACCATGAAAGCTATAAGTGTCAAAAGTCATATCGAATGCTCATATTTATAAACATGTGGAATGAAGAATTTTAAGCAGAAATGAAAAAGTATGTAAATAATTGAAGACTGTATTGCAGTCACAGTGACTGTTATCCCTTTTCATTAGGAAAAAGGTCACAAATATACAGAGACCAACATAAACTTGATAGAGTGAACAACACAATTAGGCACACATGTAATACTTAGTTTGAAAATGAACAACTCTTCACAAATATACAGAGACCAACATAAACTTGATAGAGTGAACAGCATAATTAGGCACACATGTAATACTTAGTTTGAAAATGAACAACTCTTCAAGTAAATCAACCTAATGCACGATTAACTAATTTAGGAAATGCTTAAATTGTGCAAGGACCATTTACATTAAATTCAACGCCATGTTTTCGAACAAGTGCCTCTACATCTAAGCAAAGAATTAGGTCAGATTTGAATTCTATTTAGTATTTATAGCAAAAATGAAAGACTCAAGTACTTGCAAAAGGAAAATCTTGAAATGAAAATTTTGAGAAAAATTGTCGTCATGAAACTTGCATTAGTAAACCAAATTAAACTAGAAAAGTAGTTGAAGAGAATACCTGGATCAATGGAACCAGTTGTAGACATAAATCAACTTAATGCATGATTAACTAATTTAGGAAATGTTTAAATTGTGCTATGAACATTTACATTAAATTTACCGTCATGTCTTTGAGCAAGTGCCTCTACATAGCTACCCAGACCAGCAGTTAAGCAAAGAATTAGGTTAGATTTGAATTCTATAGTATGTATAGTAAACATGAAAGACTCGTGTACTGGTAAAAGGACAATCCTGAAATGAAAATTTTAAGAAAAATTGTCGTCATGAAACCTACATTAGTAAACTAAATTATACCAGAAAAGTAGTTGAAGAGAATACCCGAATCAATGGCACCAATTGTAGACAATGTGATATGTAGATCTTTACACACAATTTCATCTTACAAGACTCGCCCAACATCAAAAGGCTCTAGAGCATAAAATGATTTTGTAGCTCCTGTATTAACAGATGCCAATAAATTCGCCATAGGTTAATGTTGCTATCCATAAAAATCTCACCAGAAGTAGCTCATGATCAATCATGTCCAACATCACACAAGATGATAATATCGTCTTCAAATCAATGAATATAATAATCACTCACAAATGATATTTTGTTGTCAATTGCCATGTCTATAAATACCTTGCTTGGTTGGTGCAACATTTTGATCCTTCTCGCTTTTTGAACCTCCTCCATCAATTCTTCCAAGTCCTAATAGCCACACCAAATGTCAAAGAGATATAAAAACAAGCTTCATACAATTCCAAAGATGAGACCCATAAAGGAGAACATGAAAAAGGACACAATATAGAAGAAGATGGAAGAAAAAGCATAGAAAATCACAAAACTTAAGAGAAGACACAATGAGAGAATCAAAAAACCAAGCAACCGAGATAAGAATCACCGAAATGAAAAGGCCAACGAAATCACCGATGCACTCATGAAATAACAAAGAAAGAAAGATCCAAACTTTGAGAAAGATATAAACAGTGGCTAAGATTTCTCTGAGAAACCAGACATAAATTAAAGACTCAAACTTTAAAAGATATAATCCCATTTTCATTACCATTGTGAAGAAAAAAGGATAACGCAGGAAGTGGATCAACTTTCATCATAGTTCCTGAGGTTTGGCTTTAGGAGGTTGTCTTCAAACTGATTTTAGTATTCTCATTAAAATGAAGTTCAGTAATTTCCTAAGGAGCTTCTATATACAACCTAACTAAAAACCGGACAATCTCAGAAGAAGTATCTCAAAAACATCACAAATCTAATCCATGAGATGCAGAGTGTGCAATGTTAGTGCTCCTATACAATATCCTTACAGGAGGTCCTCCATCACAAAATTCAATAAGTCCTCGAGCGATCATGTTTCCCTGCAAAGTAGAAAGATTGTTGACAGTATTAAATAACATGCAAAACCTCCGAAAAGTGAACAATTTGATAAGAAGATTATAACAGATCAAGAACATTTAAGTTCAGAGCAATATCTAACTTCAAGCGGTTAAGGCAGTCACAAATCTATGACCACGCACTCAGCTCACAGTTAACAAATGCAAAATGAACACATAAACATAGACGGAGATACAGAAGTTTAGATGATCATCAAGGCATTATTGAATATATGAGATGGAACATCTAAGCGAGATCTTAGCGATCGGATAATGTTACACACAGTGCAAAATGAACTTCCAACTTCAGAAGTACCTGAGATAGTCCCACTATATTGTAACCGTTGCTCAATTCACTCGTATTCTTCACCTGTAGAGCCGTAAAATATTGTTTGGATGTAAATTAAATTCTATTTGCAGAAATAGGAAGTGAGGAACATATTTTTCCCACAAACTTTACCACCTTCTCGCAAGCAATTGCTGTCTGCAATCAAAAGCACAACAGAAACTATTAATTACGTGATATCACAAAGTAATTACTAAGTACTTCTTGAACTATCAGTTCAGGAATCACCTGTTCGAAAAGGGGCATCGTCCAAGAATCCCATGATCCATCTCCGATTTCCCTGAATGAAGGAAAAGAAATTACATGATTTTCTCAAGATGGATGTAAAAACATGTATTGTTCATATTGCTATGGATATAACCATAAGCAGGAAGAAATTTTACAGACATTATTAAAATTTTAAAGTAAATAATACTACTCTCTGAGACAGGAAGGACTGCTTAAGAACAAAGGTTGTTAACTAACTTCCAACACATGCTCAAGATAAAGAATAGAAAAGTTAAAGTCAGTGGCCCAGAAGTCTGCACTGCACAACGATACAGCCTAAGCAGAGCAGATTACCAAATAAACTAAGTTATGTTGTAGCCACAGCAACCGAAATACGGCAGAATAACTTACAAGCAATATCCATCGGAGCCAGACCACTTGTCTAAAAGCTTGGTGAAGCGTGTAACTCCATGGTTGCTGCATTTGTCACTAATCCCTGAAACACGAAGCAAAAGATATGTCAGGAAGATTAGATAGCTAGTTCATAAGATCAAAAAAAGCATACCATGATATCTGGTTAAAATTCAGTAGAGACTTGAAATTAGCAATTTCTGGAAACGAAAGTTAATCTACTCCAAAAATGACACCTCCAAATTCACAGACGAGCTCCTTTTTCCAAATTTTCTAGATCGAAACCCAGAAAAAAGAGTCAGAGGTAAACTTTTGTCCAAATGGGAAAGCATGAACTAGAAAAACAACCTTGACTGTAATGAATTCCCTAAAACAGTTGCCACAAGAAACCTGCCTTCATCACTGGGCTTTGCAATGAATCAGAAAAAGTAACAGAATCCTAGGCCTCATAAAACATTTGAAGGATATTGAAATCTTCATGGACATTCTCTGGGTTTTGGTGGGAAAGAGAACGGCCAAATAACGGGGTTTTTTCTTCTTCTTCTTCTTCTTCTTCTTGACCCAATAGAAAAGGATCAAATCAAGACAACCACCTACTAAAAAGTTCCATCTTCTATAGAATTTCACGACATGAACCCAAGAAAGGGACAAGAAACAAAGAGAACTAGTACAAAGGACCGACCGAAATCCGAAATAGAAAAACAAGAAGTTCAAGAAACCATTTTCTTTCCCTAAAAAGACTAGCCAAAACCATCAATAGTCAGTTGGTTAAAAGTGTGGTTCAATCATCCACTAACGAACAAAGCTATGTAGCGTAAACAGAAAGCATCAGCTCATATTAAAAGAAACAAAAGGGAGAAGAAGAAAATGAAGAACGATCCAAAATCTTTGAACAGAAGAAAACAGGACTTACCATGCAAAACAATAAAGGGAACAGAGAGTGCGACTTTGACAAGAATGCAAGTAACGACCAACAAAACGACCAGAAGCGTAGTTGCTGTTTTCGGAAGAGAACCCATTTGTTTTTCTTCTAACTTCCTTCAAAAGCAACAACAAACTTAAACTTTCATCAACTTCCCGACCAGCACTAGAACCTGTTGACAGACCAAAACAAAAGTTTTGGGAAATGGGAAAAAGTTTGAATCTGTAAGATGACAACAGGAAATTTATGTAATTAAGGTTGCCGCAACGAGAAAAGTAGTTGGCCTTCAGTGACAGAGTGGAGCTATAAGCCAACTACCCGTCCTAAGGGGCGTGCCAGACGAGAAACTTGTGGATAATTTTCTTTTCCATTTTATAACTCTTACACGTTTCACGATACATACATTTTCTTTTTTCTTTACTCTCTGAAGAAACAAAAACATAAGAGTTTGGAGACACCAGGAAGTGTGCATATGTAACATAACTCCATGAAAATTGGAAAGTCCCATTTTTTTCTGGTTCTCGACATATTTTCACATTCTCTCTTCGTTAGATCAAAGAGCATAGATTAGGAGCCGTGGATCTTAAATCGAAGATCTAAATAGGAGAATAGTCGAATCCTGCGATTACGTATAGAAACAATGATCAAGAACTTATTAACTATTATTGCAAAAGGAGTAAATGAATAATTCACCAAGTTCCAAGCTTGAGCAGATCGATACAATTGCGAAAATGAGGTGAAAAATGGAAGAAAAGAATGGATTCCAAGTCGCAAATTCAAAATCCTACTAGGAAAAACAAAACAAAATTAGTTCTTTTTTAAAAATTATTAAGGATTAAATATTCAATGACAGGTATGCGTCTTCTTCAGGATTATTATGTTATTTAGGGTTCTTTCTCCTCCGGGACTTAAAGAGTGTAATGCGTGTTCATTGCTTCAATGTCCAAACCCCTTAGTTTGGCAGCATTTTCAACCCTCCCTTTCAGGGTGTTAAGCTCCGTCAACCTGAATCACCACAAAACATATTCTCGTTAGAGTTTTTTCAATTTATGGTGAAAGTTCATGGTTTTAGATTGTGTTTCTGCAATCCAAACCGTGATTATTGCAACCATTCCGATCGAAATATAATCCACAATCCGCAAAGGTTGATGCTTTCTGACTTAAGTTACATAAAAATAATGATGAAGAAAGGAGTAGAAAGATCTAACCTTGCAATTTCTGCACGTCTTCTGGCTTGTTCAGCCATGTGATTGGCTTCTCCAGCACTGCTTCTCCTATCAGTGGATCTTCTGTACTCTCCAGATTGGAGCCCATGTAATGATCTCTGCTCTATTGCCCAGGCAACTTCTCGTTCTTCTTTACCAAAGTCCTTTTTGCTTGACAATGAAGTCTGTTTTTAAGTTCCAAAAACAAAAATCAACTCACTTTTGATAATGGGGTTACAGAGAACTTGTAAAGCTTAACTCGTCAGAACAATGGAGTTTCAGAATCTAGCTTACTTACCCTTTGGTTGACCACCAGATTCCAGGCTCTTCCGCTGAGAGCATATCGAGCAACAAATTTCAGAGGATCAAGTAACAAGTAAGTTACTATGTTGAACACCCAAATAACACCTGTCCACCTCCATCCAACGCTTCTGATCCCAGCAAATTCCCAGTTTGCGAGTGCTGTTATGGCAGAAGCAATCTGCTTATACCAAACCACTCAGAGTTACAGGCGTGGAAGAAGTTTTCACTGACTGAAACTAGCTACAAAATGCAAAAAAGGGTATCAAAGTTTTTGAAGAATTGTGTACCAGTTGTGCGATAATGAAGGCGAAAAGTAGCAGAAAACCAGGACGCTCGGTGAATGACCAGCTTCTGGATCGAGTCACAAAGATCAATGCCTGACTAATGGTGCTAACTTGAAGGTAAACAGCAGAAGCTAACTGTTGTGTCAATTGAGTGATATCTCCTTGAAAATGGCGCTTGTGGAAGCTACTCACATGGAAGTGTTTCTACAGACAGAGAAAGGGCTAAGTCACTAGCTAAAAAATCACTCCTAATGAAGCACAGAAAATCGAGAAGGAAGTTTTACAGGAAAGAAGTCAGTCTCGTAAGCAACCCAGAAGAACACGACAGTCATTAATGCCATGTAACTGCCAAGCACAACACCAGTTGCGAAAATCTCGCTGAGTTTCCAACTGTCAGGGAGTGGAGATGGTTTGACTTTGTCTTTGGATATGGTCATTATAGTACCTGTAAAGATCCCAAATGGTTAGCTATCAGCAGCCATTGTTAAAAGCTTGAAGCTATCCTGCACCCATAACAATAGCAATATGGAATGCTAAAGAGCTAACCATCATTAAGAATGGCAATGACAAGAACCATGAAAGGTGGGAAATCAAACTTCCAGAACACCGTCAGCAACATAAACCCTAGCTGTTATACAAAAGCATTGGTTAAAAAAGTGTCGTTAAGACTGATATTGGTGAGCATGTTCTAAATTATGATCATGGAATTTCACTATATGCAAGGGAAAGCTTACCACAATACGAATTGTGATAGATACAGCATATATCTGTCAAAATACAATGAAGTTAGTTATGCGTTTAAGCTTGTGGTAATAGCTTCATATGTTCACAAATCATTTGGCTGCTTTGGAATTACCGTGTAATTTTTCATCCTCTGGAAGATTGCTCGGCTTGTTAGGACGGCACTGATGATTACGCTCAGCCCAGGTTCTGTGAGGACTATATCAGAAGCACTACGAGCAGCATCTGTAGAATCTGCTACAGCAATTCCTATGTCTGCTTTCTTTAAGGCAGGAGCATCGTTCACTCCATCACCAGTCATTCCACATATGTGCTTTCTACCTTGCAGTCGGTTGACAATCTCGTACTTATGCTCTGCAGATTAGAAAATGTAGAAGAATCAGTCGAGAAAATGTTGATCCTGACGGTTTTTTCACAACAGACGACAAGCTTTTACCAGGGAAGACACCAGCGAACCCGTCAGCTTTCTCGATGAGCTCGTCAATTGGAAGTCCTCCATCTCTGTTTTCACCTAGAAGAGATGAAGATGGGTACATGTTTGTTCCCATTCCGAGCCTTCTTCCTGTTTCCTTGGCAATTGCAAGTTGGTCACCTGGAAAAGACAGTTTATTAGTCATTTTGCATTAGATTTCGAGTACTAAGAACCAATTGCATTTTGATCAACAAATGATAATGGAAACGAGACATACCTGTGATCATTTTAACACTAACACCAAGATCCAAGGCTCTTCTGATTGTTTCAGCACTGTCATGTCGTGGAGGATCAAAGAGAGGAAGAAGCCCAACAAGTTCCCAAGGATCACCATGACTGTCTTTATTACCAGCAGGTACTTCCTGCAGAGATGTATGTTTTTCTTTTACAGAATTTCCAGGCAGATCATCTAATAGTACATGTATAATAGTCCATTGATTAACCTGTCGGGCGACTCCAAGGGATCTTAATCCACGATCTGCAAATTTGTCAATTAAAGAATGCACCTTCTTCTCGATTGCAGATTTATTATGTGCCAGATTGAGAATCTGCATACAACAATGGGCACTAAGCTATTGTGGTTAAACATCGGTTGGTCTATGTTATAGTATATATTGTACCTGCTCTGGTGCACCTTTGCTCACTCTGTGCATTTTGCCAGCAGAATCTATGTATGTCAGTGCAGTCCTTTTGTCAGTTGGATTAAATGGGAGGAAATGAACTTCCCTAATCCCAGCCCGTGCCTTCGGAAGAAGATCATAGTAAGATTAGATAACTGTCCTAAGTAGAAATTAAGCCGAGATAAGGTAAACAAGTATCCCATAAATGAGTGGTATAAAATTCGAACTCTTGAATCAAATACCTCTTTAGGGTCTGCCAACATTGAAACAATTGCAGCATCAATAGCATCTTGGTTTTCTAACCTTGATGCTCTTGCAGCCATAAGCACAACCATGTCCTTATCAACACCTTTGGCTAGAACCTGCAGTACCATGAGCTACTCCTTTGATTTTGACTTGAAAAGTTGTTCAGAATCACATGCAAATTCATTATAGCTTGTGGTTTTCTTATAAAGGGGATTCAGGTCCTTGCTTTCCTTCTTTGGCCACTACACTGCAGATATTCTAGCAGTAGAAGCAAATTGAAGAGAGTTTATATATCCAGGAAAGTGTATGGTTATAAATCTGAGAATTAGTTTTCTCTCTTAATTTTGAGGCATTCGTCCAATTTCAATTCAATGAGATTGCCGACAGAGGAATAGAGAAAGAAAGAGTAGGACCTCAATCAAATTTTTGTCTACTGTAAGCTTGTTAAGCGTCAGTGTGCCAGTTTTGTCACTACAAAGGACATCCATTCCTGCCATTTCCTCTATAGCAGTCATTCTTTTTGTTATGGCACCCTGAGAAGAACACATGATGATTACATGAATGATTTTGAATCAACAGTTTTCTTGTGCTTAATCAGGAGAGACTTTGTCAATTCAACAGTTTCAAGGACTTTTTTCTTTGACTGCACAAACCTGCTGTGATAATCGGTGCGAACCGATGGCCATTGTAACGGAGAGAACAGTTGGCATTGCAATTGGGATCCCACCAATCAATAGGACAAGTAAGTTGTCAATGCCAACTCTGTATTTCCTCTTCTGAACACCATAAATCACTATAATTTCGATGAGAATCCCAACTGCAATAGAGCAAATGCAGAAGTTCCCAATTGCTGTTAAAACCTGGAAGCATGGAACAAATTTGTTGGCTTGTTCCAAAGTGAGGTTTTTGGAGAACTAAATTTGATTATAGGCAAGGAATGCACAAGGATGATCTCAGAACCTTCTGAAAATGTCCGACATGAGTGGTGCTTTCCACAAGATGAGCTGCTTTCCCAAAGAACGTGTGAACTCCAGTTGCAATTACAACAGCTTCAATTTCACCTTGCTTGCATGTTGAACCTGAGTAAACTCCTTCCCCAGGATGTTTTGTTACAGGAAGTGATTCTCCGGTAAGCGCAGACTGAAAAACAAACCTAATTTGTAAACTTCAAAGCGAATTATACCCACACACACGCAAGTTGGATTCTTAAGACTTCTTAAATGTTGTATCAGATCAGTACCTGATCAATCTTCAGGGGATCTCCTTCTAGCAGGCGTGCATCAGCAGGAATTATATCACCAAGCTTAACACTGATAACGTCTCCAGGGACCAACATCCCAGCATCTTCCTCGCTCCAGGTTCCATCACGTAGAACCTTGGCTTTCGGGGCCAATCGAGCCATAAGTGCTGCTGCAGCATTACCGGCATTGTTCTCCTCTATGAAACTGATGGTGGAATTTATTATAAGTAAGATCAGAATGCCAACAAAATCTTGGTAGTCTGGTCCCTTGCCCTGCAGCAGAATAAGGTGCGATTAGCATCTTTTTCTAATTGAAAACTGAATAGGATCTTGATCTTCTCAACTTTATCAAGCACACAGTTATGATCTCGTCATTTTAGTGCCATGTTCGGGAATGTTGAAAAGACAATTCAGGGAATAAGATACAGTTTACCCCTCCATTTGCAAGAGCAATGGCCATGATAGCTGCAGCTTCCATTACCCATGATAGAGGATTCCACATGAATCCCAGAAATTTCACTAATTTGCTTTCCTGAAGAGAAAAACCTGATGAGTTAGATCTAGCTGTGGAGGGTATGAATCAAAGAAAATGTTCTAACCTTTTTCTCTTCAAGTTTGTTGTATCCAAATAAATCTAATCGCTTTCTAACTGCTTCAGAGCTTAAACCCTCTCTTCTACATTTCAGATGGTTGAAAACTTCTTCAAGCGGAATTTTCTCCTGCACAGACCCAACATTTAAGTTCTACCATTTATGCATCCAGCAACTAAAAATCCTGTAATCATCAACAGAACTTACGAGATCAACAGACTCCTTAAGCACAGCATCTAGATCACCTGACTCCACAACCATTTGACTCTCCAACAGCCCTAGATCCTCGTATTTGTAAGAATTCCTGCATTAGTTCATGTCAAAAACACTGGAAATTTGCTCATAGCAGTGAAACAAATTTTGTTAATGTTCAAGAAACATGATCAGTATCAGGTTCTTTCCATGTTAAACAAACAACAGAACATATAATTGTAGAAACTTTAGGTGATCAACCCAGAAAAGTTGAATACCAAGAACTGGAACTTCTATGATAATATAAAGAACACTTATCAGAGATACCTCCCAAATTCTTTACAAACCCTCGGAATCTTACACTCAGAACCCAAAACTTCAATGGCTTCCTCCCTGACGTTGGGAGAAAATTTATAAACCATCACAGAACTTTGAAATGACTACCAGTTAGGAAGTGGACAACGTTACAGTCAAGAAATCACATAATATTCCTGTCAATAGCAACGAGAAAGATCCAACAAAAACAGATCATTCACAGAAACAAAAACAAAAAAAGGGTAATGGTGGATATTGGAATAGAAGTGGAATTACAGCTCGAGTTCAACCAAAGGAAGAACAACTGTCGAGTCACATCCAAAATCATATTCCTGAGAAAGATACCGAACTTTGCCGCCTTATTACAACTAACTAATTTAGTTCAATGTGTTGGAAATCTTTCCGTACATTTTACAATGTCAACCTCTTTACTTTGTTTGGATGAATATACTAATCTCATATTACAGATTTTAGTGTGTTTTATTTTTATCACAATTTAAAAAATGAAATAGACAAGATATGGCATTTTGCTTAGCAATATTTTAAATTTTATCTTCTCTTCTACATGAGATGGGACTAAGATATGGAATATCACGGTTCAACTATAAATTAAGGACAAAAGTAGTTAGATTCTTTTTGAAAAGAATCTCTTTATCAGTTAGAGATAAGATTGTATATTACTGAATTTTTCTAGACGTTATGTATTAACTAGATTTTTACCAAATTGTTGTTGTTGTTTTAGCGGTAGATTCCTTCCGCTACCACTCTTGTAAAAGTATAGTTAAAATTATATATGACTTGGTGTATGAAATATATATTGTTAAAAGAGCTAACAAATATAAACAAAGAAAAAAATGGCTTGCTACCACTCTTTTTTATACATTAAAAAAAGTCAAATATTAATATAATTGACAAATTTTATATCAAAAATGAAAAGAAATAAAAATTATATATGAAAAAGGGACTTAAGATACAAGTATCTTTATATATAAATCACTCTTCTTTTTAAAAAATATAAAAATTATAATATATAGATAGGTGTTTAAATTAGGCCTAAACAATATATAATTTGTTGTGCTTTTGTTTGTAATGTTGTGATTTATTTCAAAATTTCCCTTTTTCAATGATAGTCTCTTTGTGTGGATAACATTATATAAAAAATAGTCAAATATTAATATAATGGAGTATGGGATGTTCATTTCAATCCCACAATTTTGGGGGAGAGAGGCGGCATCATCTTCCTTTATGTTGGGGTATAGAGCGGCGGTGGTCGCATTAACGCATTCGCATGTGGGTCTTCTGTCGGCGACTGTCGGAGTGTTTGTCTCCAAAGTCTTTGTTGGGATATTTGTGTTGTTCTGTTATCTTTTCAAAAAGAAAACTGATAAAGATTGTTAATGCTTGCAGATAAGTAATGAGCAGAAAGAAAAGAAGACCAGATTTACTTGGTTCGATAGTTTAAAACTATCTACATCTAAGGTTCTCACTGATGTGATGATTCATTAGTATGAAGAAGAAGATGAAGAACAAAGTACAGAGATTGTGTGTTTTTCAACACATGCAAGAGCCTCCAAAGCTCCCCTAGCACCCACAAGTTAGTACCCTACCACTCTCTGATCCTTTTTCTTCTCTCTGTTCTTGCACTCTCAAAGACTGAATACAATGTGAATTGAAAACTGAAGTTTCTGTGTATTGAGTTGTCTTCTGTCTGATGCTTCTGCTTCTTTTATAGCTGAAGAAGATGATGGCTTTCAGATGTTTTCAAGTATCAGCCCACGTCCATGTGCCTTCCATGTGATTCATTAAAAGGTTCTTCCTCCTTCTGTCTGCGTTTTGTATTGGTGAAGTTGCGTTTTGTGTCTTCTAAGCATGTAATATGACTGTGCTTGATTAGTGTGGCTTTTGATGTATTAATACGATAGAGTTTTATGTTATGCTTCAGACATGTGTTAAACGACTGTGCTTTAACCTTATGTTTCTGACTTGTAATGTTTCATGTGTGCTTTGTCTGAATCACTTGTGTTCTGTTTGAAATAAAAACTTCGAGAGCCTCTCTCTCTTTCACTCTTCAAACTTCAGACATACTCTTCTTTGATTCTTCACGTTTCTTCATTTCTTGATGTTTCTGAGTTGTGTTTGATGGAGTATTCGTGATTTCTATCACATCTTTCCCTCTTACTCCATCAATCTTCAGCTCAAATGAAAAAACCGAGAGTGATTTGAAAAATCCGAAATCCTAATTTTCTCCACTTCAGTGAGATCGAATGGATCTGCCTCCAGAATCAAGGGGCTTCTGTAATCTGTAAGTAGTCCCTGTAAAAATTAAATTTCTTTTGTGTTAGTATTTTTGTTCCGAAGTCCGAAGTATTTTTCTCACCTTTGATTTTCTCCAGATTGAAGATTCCCTTGGCGATTTGGTCTCTAAAAAAGTGCAATTGCACATCTATGTGCTTGGATCGTTCATGGAGGACTAGATCTCGACTAAGGTATCACACACTTTGACTATCCGTATATAGTATTGGTGTTGTGATGTCTGTGTTAATTTCCTTTAGTATTCTTGATAGTCATGTTAGTTCCTTTACTCCTTCTGTGATAGCATAATACTCTGCCTATGTAGTTGATAAACTCACCACTGATTGTTGTTGTGATTTCCAACTTATTGTGTTTGCTGATAGTATAAAAATATATGCTGAGATTGACTTCCTTGAGTTCTTATCTGTTGCATAATCAGCATCCACATAGTCATATAGAGACAGGTAATTGCATTTGATTAGTTCTATTTTTTAGAAGCATAATCCATATTTCATTGTTCCAGATATGTATCTGAGAACATTCTTGAGCCCTTGCCAGTGTTCCAAACCTGGATTGGCTATGAATTTACTTAAGATACTAATAGCATAGGCTAGATCGGGCCTTGTGCATAGCATAAGGTACATTAGACTTCCAACACCTACATCATAGGGATAGTGAGCCATAGCCCTCTGTTCATCTTCAGTCTTAGGACACTTGTTTGAAATCATCTGTAGATGTGATCCTAAAGGTACTGAAGTAGGCTGAGCTTGTTCCATATTGAATTGAGCTAGGATCTTTCTTATGTAATTCCTTTGAACAAGCCAAATCTTCCTTCCCTCCTATATCTGATTATTTGCATTCCTAGAAGCTTCTGAGCTTCTCCTAGGTCTTTCATTTCAAAATGAGTGCACAAATAAGTCTTCACTTGTTCAATTCTATTCAAGTCCTTCCTTGTGATGATTAGGACATCTACATAGATCAACATAAAAACTGCTTTAATCATTCCTAGATCTTTAAAGTATAGGCAGTAATCATATGAACTTCTGATGAAGTTCATACTAGCAGCAACCTCATGGAACTTCTTGTTCCATTGTTTAGGTACTTGTTTGGGCCCATATAGGGATTTTTGCAATAGGCAAACATAGTCTAGTTTATTTTTATCCTCAAATCTAACTGGTTGCTTCATATAAATTATCTCCTCTACCTTTCTATATAGGAAAGCTGTCTTGATATCCATTTGATGGATTTCCCAGTCATATAGTGTTGCTAGAACTAGTATAAGCCTAATTGTCTTGAATTTGACTACTGGAGAGAATATCTCCTTGTAGTTTATTCCTTCCTTCTGTCTAAATCCCTTAGCTATAAGCCTAGCCTTGTAAATCTTTGGTTCTGCTTCTGTTACTCCTTTTTATTTGAACAATCATTTGTTCTCAATTAATTTGGCTTTATAAGGTCTAAGGACTAAAGTTCAAGTCTTATTCTTCATCAATGAAGAATATTCCTTCTCACAAGCTTCTTTCCACCGTCTTGCATCTTTGCTTCTCATGGCTTCTTCATAAGTTTTTGGAGCCTTGTTTTCTACAGTTTTAGCCATGAAGCATGCAAATTCAACCAAGTCTAGTTCAGTGTACCTTCTATTAGGAATTCTCAGTCTTGGTTGCTTGTCCCTTGTGAGTTGATAGTCTTGTAAGTTTTCCTGAACATCAACCGAAGTTGGGTGTGGGGTTTCTCCTTCACCCTCACCTCCAGCCTCTTCTCTCCTTTCTTCATACTGTGTTGTACTTTCTGTAGACTCCACATTTTCAGATTGTGTAGTTCTATCTTCTTCAGGTTCTGATGGTACATAAAAAGGGGCTGATTGGTTCAGTGACCCTAAATTCTCCTGAATTTCCCTTTGGAGGTTAGAATTTGATGAATTCTTGTTCAGCAGAGGGAATTCATCTTCCCTGAAGATGACATCTCTGCTTATGATTGTTTTATAGCCTCCTTTTTGGAGTAACAAGATCTTGTATCCTTTAACACCTTCTGGATATCCTAGGAAAACTCCTTGATTGCTCTAGGTTTCAATTTCCCCTCTTTCTGATGTGCATAGGCTGCGCATCCGAAAGTCCTAAGGTAGGTGAGTTTAGGTTTCTTACCACTCCAAATTTCCAGTGGAATCTTGTAATCATTAGCAGAGGTTGGGAGCCTATTAATTAGATAAGTTGCTATCCTAATTGCTTCTCCCCATAGAGAATGTGAGCAACCCGAAGATAGGAGCATGCACCTTCTCTTTTCTAGGAGAGTTCTGTTAAGCCTCTCAGCAACTCCATTCTGCTGAGGTGTAGATCTTACAGTTTTATGCCTTAGGATTCTTTTATTTTTGCAATACTCCTCAAAATCTTTATTACAGTATTCTAGTCCATTGTCAGTCCTTAGGCATTTCAACTTCTTCCTAGTCTGATTTTCCGTAAGAGTATGCCATCTTATGAAATTCTCTAGTGCTTCATCCTTTTTCTTCATGGGATATACCTAACATTTTATTGATCTGTTGTTGGACCCCAAACTTTTGGTGAAAATCAGAAATATTAAAATGAATTTCAATGAGAAAGAAATTGGTGAGAAAATGTTGAATTTAAGACAATTTGATGAAAATAAGGAAAA
>JAOTBA010000009.1:24155977-24174059 GCA_025629845.1 Erythroxylum squamatum
TGATCTTTGCAGAATGGACCGATCGGCCCACGGGTCGTTTTGACTGAGTCCGGGCCCAATACGGCCGACCCGACCAAATTTAATGAAACATTATAAGAATATCATAACTAAAGCAGTAGATCTGATTTCGTTTTTTTTTTAAACGAAGATCTGATTTCGTTTATGTTCAATTTTCATGCAAACAAAGACTCGTATCAAGCTAACTATTCAATCTTTGGATTGGCAGTTTAGGCCGGTCTGACTTGACCTCAATGAATTAAAAACAATATTATTTTTCCAGTTTGATCGGTGTTAGGATTTTCACGTTCAGCAAGTAAAAAAATATTAAAATAATTTATAAATATATAACAAAATTTCACCTATTATTTCAATAATTTGAAGAGTGTTCAGTCTGTTGTAACCCTTTACTTAATGTATTTATCAGATGTTCAGTCCTCTTTTACACTTAGAAATGTGTGTTAGAAATTTTATATTAAACAAATAAATAATATTAAAATAGTTTATAAATATACGATAAATTTCTTTTTATAAAATGACTTTTAAGATATGATTAGACCCAAATTTATCAATCCGGCTTATTAGATTTTTTAATATAGGTAAAGTGTAGAGTTCACTAAAATAATAATTAGGTTTGAGTCAACCATTATCAAAATAACTAGAACTAGTCATTTGGATAGTTGATCCTTACCACTTATAAACTCTTAAACATTTTCATGTTTACTGTTTAGTCAATATGAAATATTCTAATACTCTCCCTCAAGTGCAACTAGGACTAAACTTCTAGTTGTCACTTGAAACAAACGCAAGGATAACTAGACCAGACCGTTAGGACTGGATATCTAAACAGACAATTGAGAAATTAATAATTCAAATAAAACTTGTCGTGATATTATATTAAATTTTTTAATATAAGCAAAGTGTAGAGTCCAGTAATAATAATTAAGTTTGAGTGAACAATTATCAAAAACAACTAAAACTAATCATTTAAATAATTTACCCTTATTATTTATAAACTCTTCGGGATTTTCGTGCTTGGTAAATCCGGATACTCTACTACGGCTCTACCCTATCAGTTGCTATCTCTTAACTGAAATGGACGGCAGGCTCGACCCTATCTCTGAGTGCAATGAACGAGAATGCCTCTCTCTCTGAACTGTTTCACCATAAAAGCTGATTCTTTTACGTATTTCTGCTAGCTGTTGGGCATTAGAATTTGTTGGTGGGACACGAAGCGCAACTAGATTCTGCTACATATCTATTGGTTTGTGGGGACCCTGCCATGTGAAAATACGTCTTCATGGTTGCTGACGTTTGAATGTATTTACCCTCTAGTTTCTGTCTTCTTCTCTTGGCCCTTTGTTTTCTCGTGATAACACAGCTTTCCTTCTTTCAGTAATGTAATCAGTTCCTTGAATTACCGAGGCTAAGTGTTCTGATATGTGAGAAAAATTTTGATACTACTCTCAAGTAGATATGTGCTTAGAAGCACGGAGGTTCCAAGAGATCCTTGACTCTGAAGAATCAGCAGCCTTGGTTTTGCTTACACATGGCAATGGACACGTTTTTTCTCTTGGTAGAAAATCCTGTCCAAAGTTTTAGCCCGAACCTGCTGTCTCTGCTTTTACTGGAAACAGCTTCTCCATTTCTAACAAATGTCAGTTCATTACCTTTCAGGTAATATTTCTGGACATGGAATAATGCACACGCTAGAGCAACACAAAACTGTGGTTATGTTGTAAGAAGGAACACCAATACTTTGGTTGTTATTAGTTAAATCCACTGTTTCTAGATCTAGGAAAGATTGGAAATTAGGTGACAAGCTCTTAGGTGAAAGCAATGATTTTGGTCCACCAGAGGAACATTTGCCCTTAATCAATAAAGTCGAGAGAGAAGAAAGAGTTGCTACTTTTTCTTTTATGGGTTGGTCCTCCTGGAGCATTTGTCCACTTCTCGTTTAGCTTTTAGGGAAGAAAAGAGTTCCATCATTTCTTTGGATTGTTGCACTATTGATTCTGTTTCTTTATGAACTTTTCTGGGTTTTGCTTGGAAGATCTAAAATCCAGGGAAAACAAGTAATGGTTGCAGCTTTTTGGGTTGATATACTTGTTGGTGTTAACAGTTTGGAGCAGGAAACTTGAGGCTTGTCTACTTTCAACACTTAGGATGTGAGAAACTAAACAGGTGTTCTTCTTATAGTACCAGGATTCTGTTCCTTCCTTATGTCTTGGACCAATTTGTCTTCTTCTTCCCTGGAATTGGTTATACTACTACTGCTGCACATCGTTAAACTGCTTTTAAGTATCATTTGTTCTGGGTTCTAATTTGGCGCTTATGAAGGGGATCCGAGGCAATCCATGCATGTCCTTCAATTATGACAAAGTCCCTTTTGAGCTCTGTGCTTTTTCTGTTCGAAACATTCCTTTTTCTTTTCAGATTCTATGGAATATTTGCTTTATAAATCTATTGAAAACGCACTAAAAGCACCAGATTTATTATCTCATGTTTATTTTTTTAAAATCTCAAAATTTTAGTTTATACAGCTATTTGTAAATTTAAATGTATTTTGAAGAATAAAATAAATTGCAATTTTAATAGTACTTTAAAAACCGAACTAATTTGGTATAATAATAACCTTAAATCAATCAATTTTTTAGTTCCATTTTTTACTTTTTGATTCAATTTAGTATAATAATTTTTATTGTTAAAAATTGTTTATTGATTAATTTTTATTTAATAATATCTTTTTTAATTAAATTTTAAAATTTTGATAGATAAGGATAATCTTCTCTAATTATTTCTCGAATTCTTTAATTTATTTAATTTTTAATCAATTTTATAATGGTCTGATTAAATGTTTTAATTCTTAAATCTCTTGTCTTATTAGTTTAATTTTTGGTCCAGTTTTTAAAAGATTGATCAGCTGACTCTTGAAAGACTAACTTTACTATTTATATTAATATATAAGTCACATGAGAAGATGAATTTTAAATTGCACTTCAATATTTTTCAAAATTTTAAAATTTTTATAATATTATGTTATATTTTAATATTTTTAAAACCATATTAGTAGCAGTAGCATCTTAAATTTTAATAAAATTATATTTTTGTAAGTTTTTAATAATTGAGGTATCAAATTAGCATTATATAATATCCCAATTAAGCAATTTATATTAATTAAATGTTGATATAATTTTTAAAATATTTTTAATATTAATTAAAAGTATAATTTGAATCTCAATGCTTCTTAAAAAATTGAAGTAAGTTTTAATTGTTATGTAATTAAGTTTCGTGTTAATAATGTTATAAATGCAAAATAGAATAAAAAATAACAGTAAAAATATTTAATTTATATATATTTAAAAATAATTAACAAATTTTTTTGGGGTATGAAATATTATATCAAATTTTCTGTTCCAACCCTGTTCTGTTAAATCTCTATCTGTATATTTATGTAGGGTTTATATAAATATGTGAATAAAATTTAATAAAATAAGATAAAAATATTATATCCAAAATAAAAGATCTGATTCCGTAAAATATAAAAAAAGGGGGAGGAAGTCTAGGATGATGGCGGATGATCAGGAACTGCAATGAGTTAATATTTAAAAAGAGAAGGCATGGAATTTTTTTTGAAAGCGATCAGGTCATGTTTTTATACACAGAGGATCAGATCCTCACCTAAACACTATAGAAAGGCACTTTTGAATTGTTACATTTTATATTAAATATACAATTTCAGAAGAAACACAAAGGCAACCTTCGATAGTTGGGTCCAGCAAGACGAGTCAAGATTTTTTGTCTAATATTATGGTATTTTATTGTGTCTAATAAATCTCAGACATTTATTTATGTGGGTCCCGCAAGAGTTTCACGTGGGTCCCGTAAAATAAATGGCTGAGATTTTATGAGACAGAATAAGACAGAGTAATATTGGACAAAGGATTTGGATTCCAATCAGACAATGAGACAAATGGCATAGAAAGAAATTTGGGAGTTAGCTGCGGTTGGTTGAATCTAGCTGGTCGATTAAAATAAATAAATGATTATTATTAATAATAATAATGGTTAGTTTATTAAAATATTAAAAAATAAAAAATTAACATCAAATTGTAATATATTTTAATTAATTATATTTAACTGCTAAAAAATAGAAAAATATAATTAATTAATTATATTTTAAGTAATTATATTTAATTAAAAAAAGAAGTAAGTATTATGTCATACCTAATACCTGTGACACTTGCATGTTACTATGTAATGAAGTCATTACTCCCTGATATCCTTATAAGTGGGATATCAAAAACCTGCTGATACAATGATAATTCATAACTAAACCAAATGTTGTTCATTCCTTACTCATGGATACTTCCCCAAACTCATTAACCAATCTACTCCTTAAGCTAATCAATATTATACTATTATAAAATTAATTGAAATTTTAAATTTTAAATATTATTAAAAGAAATAGTTCTTATTTTTAAAAAATTTGAAGTTTAAAAAAGACACTATTAAATAAACATTAATTAGTTTATTTTAATTCATAAAAATTATTAATTTAAGAAAACTACAACAACAACAATTAGTAAAATTTCAGCTAAAATGTAGGGTCAGGAGAGGTATAGTAGTACTCAGCCTTGCCCTAAACTAATAAAAAGGTTGTTTCTAAATGACTCACAGAAAAAATCCGCCACTTACTGAAAATAAAAAATATTTTTGTGAAATTTCAAGTTTTTATTTAAATTTTAATAAAATATTTTCTTTCTAAATTATTTTTTAATATACTCTAGTTTATTTTCAATAATATATTTTCATCTCCGCTCGGATACTTTTGTATAAAAATTTTTAAAAAGTTAACATAAGTTGAACATGTGATCTTATGATAACAAAAGAGCAACTTTACCGATTACTCCAAGACTCACCCCTATATATAAATTTTTTTAAGAATATCGTAATATCAAGATTAATCCAAATTAAATATAGATCTATATTAGAGCCAAGTTAATCTTTTTAATAAAAAAGTAGATTTAATTAAATTTAAATTTAATTAAATTAGATTACTCAAATTTAATCAAGTTTTATATAAACTTTAAGCAAATATTAATTAAGTGCCTGTTTGAATAAGCTTTTGCGAGGTTAATAAGTACTTTTCTCCACCACAAAAGCCTTTTTTTAAAATGACTGTTTGGTTGAAAAATTAAAAAAAAACCACTTCTTTAATAGATATAACTTTTTTAGTAGCAAAAATACAACTTTTAAGAAGCTCAAATTTGGAGCTTCTCAAAAAAGCATTTTTTAGGTAGATTTTTCAGATCAATTAACCAGTCTATTTTTAGTCCCTTTTGTCCTTATGCTTTATACATAATTCCCACAATACTCACAAACTCATCTTCCTGTTTATTATGTATTTAACTATTTACTCAATTTGAATATTTGTTTTGATATTTATATAATATTATTTGGCTTTTTATACGTTTTAATATTTATTTTTGATATTAGTTTACTTATGTTACAGTCTATATAAAAGATTTTATTAGATATATTTGATTTATGTTTTATAAAGTTTAAAAGTATATAATAATTAATATAGTGTGCTTTGCATATTGTTTAATATACTTTAAATAATATTTATATGCATAAATAATTTTTATTACAAAATAAAATATACTTAAAATTAAAAGTGTTTTTTATTTTTACACTTTTAATTTTATGTTGCTAAACAGTCTATTAAACTCTTTTAAAAAAAATCTTTTTTAAATAACATCAAATAATTAACTGATTTTTTAAAAAATTTACAAAAAAAAAAGCTCTATTAACAAAAGTTATACTGAAATTAGCTCAACTAGAAATAGGCTAAGTTTAAATCCAAGAAAATTAAATGTACGTTAAATTTGAATTTAAAAATGCCCTATTCCATTCTTGAACGGTTCCATAACACGATCCATGAAAAGTTTAGATAAACAGTGCCTCTGGAGTTAAAGATAATCACTTAGTGGGTCCACCCAATATTCCTCTAAGATCCACCTTATCATGATATTAGCCAACAAACACACTAATCAGTAATCACACACTAATCAAACATTATTACATTAATTAATACCTTGACTACTGTCCCTAATCCCTATCGGATTGGTCTGTCCTTTGTAGCACAAGACAGACAAGAGATGGAAACAAAACACTGAAGCAGAGATGGGACGTTAATTGTCCGTGACAAAGACCAAACTATAACCACTTGAGCCTCTTCGTCGCTCGCGTACTTACTACAGTGGTGAGTGAAACAAACCATTTTTCCTTCTGTTTCGTGTTCGGTATCGACATGGGTTGTACGTCGTCGAAGCTGGACAATGAAGATACGGTGAGGCGGTGCAAAGATCGGAGACGCCTCATCAAGGAAGCTGTCTACGCGCGCCACCATCTCGCCGCCGCGCACGCTGATTACTGCCGCTCCCTCCGCGTCACCGGGTCAGCTCTCTGCTCTTTTGCAGCTGGCGAACCTCTCTCAGTCTCCGAGCAAAGTCCCGCGGTCTTCCTCGGCAATCCAAGCCCAAGCACTGCTCCTTCCGTCACCTCCAATTCGATTCCTCCTCGCGTCCCTGTCCGTCCCTCTCCGTCTCTCCACCCGCCGCCGCCACCACCGCCGTATTCTCCGTCGATAGCAAGCTCTAAGCTCCCTCCCGTCCTCGATGGCGCCGCCACTCGCCGGCGTAAGCCGGCGAAGCTTCCTCACATACTGTCGGAGTCGAGCTTCTCGTCGTCTCCGAGGAGTCAGAGATCGAATTTCGAGTATCCGACAGCTTATCAAGCGAATTCAACGTATTCAAGTACACCTTCCCAAGCGTCTTCCGTGTGGAACTGGGAAAAATTCTACCCTCCATCACCTCCAGACTCGGAGTTCTTTAACCGAAAAGCGCGAAGCCAAAGCCAAAACGACGCATTCGGACGTCACCACTTGGACGCAGACGATGACATGGACACCGAAACCGAGACGGAGAGATCGGATTACGACTTCTTCAACAAAAGATACGACAGCAACATCAGAAAGCATCATTCAGTTGCTGACGAACAGACTGAGAGAGAGGAAGTTCAGTGTAGCGAATGGGGCGATCACGACCACTTCAGCACCACGAGCTCGTCGGACGAAGACGACAACGTCGAAGAGGAGGTGGAGAATGGAGAGTCCAGATCCGAGATCGGGACCCGATCGAATTTCGGGCCGTCGGTTCGGGCAGAATCGGTTAAACAGCCTCCAACGGCCCGAAATGCGAGTAAGACCGACAAGTCGGACGAGGCTTGGTCGTCGGCGAGCTTTAAGACCGGGGAGTTCTCCGACATGAAGATGGTGGTAAGGCATAAGGATTTGAAGGAGATAGTTGAAGCAATTAAGGAGAATTTCGATAAGGCTGCTGCTGCCGGCGACCAGGTGTCGGAGATGCTCGAGATCGGGAGAGCACAACTTGATCGGAGTTTCAGACAACTAAAGAGTAAGACTTTCATTATTATTATTATTATTATTATTATTATTATTAATTAATTAATTAATTAATTAAAGTTTCTGTTTAAATTTGAAAAAAATGGTAGAAACGGTTTATCATTCAACGAGTGTACTGAGCAATCTGAGTTCGAGTTGGACGTTAAAACCCCCACTGGCGGTTAAGTACCGGCTCGACCCGGGTTTGCTTAATCAACCGGGTGGACCCAGAAGTCTCTGTTCTACAATGGATCGCCTCTTAGCTTGGGAAAAGAAGCTCTACGAGGAAGTGAAGGTACTTGCTTTCCTTGTAGACTAGTGCAGTTACTGGTAAGATGATTGCTATATTTTTGTCGTTTCTTTAGGTTTTTAGAACAGATAAAATACTTGGGGATGTTGATTACTTCCTGGTTTTGATTTGGTCGGTGGATGTTACTCTTAATACTTGTCAGTCTCCGTAATTACCTGTCGAGCCTTTTCTTTTTGTCTGAATATTCAAAAGCTTTTCTGGATTTGAATACCCTTCTCAATCCATCGGATTGACGAGGATTGCTTGTCCTAGGGATGTGTGCTTGTGGTCGGTCCAAAGTCACCTTCTTTTGACATAAAAAGAGACTGTGTACTTGTTAATGGCGAAAAAGGTATTGTAATTGGATCCGTTTGTAACGATCCTTTTTTATCTTTTAATCTTGACGTTGTCTTTGGACAACAATTTAGGATTATGCTCTTTAGAACATTACGGGTTGTCTTACAATGACTTTATCATGTAATAAACATAAGGAAACCTTGGAAATGTTGATTGATAAATGCTAAATAGTTTCTGATTGATGAATGTAATTGTGTTTTTGGAATTGATGTAGTCTAGAGAAGGTGTTAAGATTGAGCATGAGAAGAAGCTATCCACACTGCAAAGTCAGGAGTATAAGGGGGAGGATGATAGTAAGTTAGACAAGACGAAGGCTTCGATAACGAGACTGCAGTCTTTAATTTTCGTCACATCTCAAGCTGTTTCTACCACTTCCACGGCCATCGTTGGGCTTCGGGACTCCGATCTTGTTCCTCAGTTGGTTGAACTGTGTCATGGGTATGTTGATTCGTTTTTTAATCTCGTCGGTTTGTGAATGCAGTATGAGATTTACAGAGAGAGACAAAATTGGTGCTAGGAACTGCACTTGGGAACATTTTCTTTGTTGCATTACGGAATAATTTCCGGATCACGGGATAATTTCCTGGTGTTGGTATCATTTTCTTTTCCAGATTTTAGTGTTTTTTCTTGTCTATGTTACTTCCTTTCCTTGAGGTAGTTGAAGCATTCATTAATCATCACAATTCTGTCAGGCCAGCCACTTGCTTCATCTCGTCTGTAACACATGTGCCTTGTCCTTGAGTTTCAGGATGCACGCCCCGATTCTGCATCTCTTTTATGTTCTTTTTCCAGCTGAATTCCTGGCCCATTGAGGTTGACTTATAATTCTCGGTTCAGTTTCCTCAGCTGTTAGGCATTCATGGGCTGGAAATGATTATTGAAGTTAATATTACCCATTAATTTGCATCACAAGAAGATCGCATATGGTTAACTTGCGTTTTTAGCGGAGACATCGAATAATTGTTACAGGAACTGTCTTAGTTTGTCACCCCACTGTTTGTATTTGCTGCATTTGACCTGTAGTTTTGGTTTGCCAATTCTGTAATCCCCTTATAACATGTTTGAAAAATCTGAACCCTCCCACTGGATGCTACATCTGTTTTGGTGCTGAGTTGTGATCATTGGATGTTTTTAAAAGCTTGATTAATGCAGATTCATGTACATGTGGAGGTCCATGCACCAGTACCATGAAGTGCAGAACCACATTGTGCAACAAGTTCGTGGCCTGGTGAACAGATCAATCAAGGATGAATTGACTTCCGAGCTTCACAGACAGGCAACTCGAGATCTCGAGTCTGCCGTATGCACTTGGCATTCCAGTTTCTGCCGCCTAATAAAGTTCCAAAGGGACTTCATTCACTCCATCCATGGCTGGTTCAAGCTTACTCTTCTTCCAGTGAACAGTGACAATATCAGCACTGGCGTGGAGCACTCCGAGGTGTATGCTTTCTTGGATGAGTGGAAGCTTGCCCTTGACCGTGTTCCTGACACTGTTGCTTCAGAGGCTATCAAGAGTTTTATCAATGTTGTCCATGTGATATTCGTAAAACAAACTGAGGAGCTCAAAATCAAAAAGCGGACGGACACTACATCAAAGGAATTGGAGAAGAAGGCTTCATCTCTCCGTAATATAGAGAAGAAATACTACCAGTCCTACTCGATGGTTGGTATCGGTCTTCCAGATACCAGCCCGGAGAACGTACATGCGCTGGATGCTCGAGATCCTTTGGCTGAGAAGAAATCCGAGCTTGCGAATTGCCAAAGACGAGTGGAAGATGAGATGCTGAGGCATGCCAAGGCGGTGGAGGTAACAAGAGCAATGACACTTAACAATCTTCAGACAGGCTTGCCAGGGGTTTTCCAGGCATTAACCAGTTTTTCTTCATTATTCACAGAAGCAATTGAACTGGTATGCAACCGCTCTTATGCAATCAAATAGATCATTACCCAATTCTTTTTGATGATATTGAAAATGTATATATAAGTGGAGAGCTGTTTTGAGGTTTGATCATCTGTTTTTAAAAGAAGTCTGTGTATAGGAATTTGCTTTGATTGTGTTGTATCGGTTGATTCCACAATTTCAGCAATTGGTGAATAAGCCATGCTCATACTGCATCCTTTTGTCTCCCTACTCTTCAAAGATTGCATTCTTTCCAATCTTTATGTGTTGGAGATTTCAGAAACACTAGTCCTTTTTTCATTGCTTCCTATTTATGTTTGATCCGAAACCTCTGCTCCCAACTCCTACCGGATACCTGAAACTTGTCGGATCTCTTACAAACTGTCGTCCTTCTATAAGAAAGGATTAATTATTTAGACTGTTATTACCTTAATCCATGAATAAATCATATGCCTATATAAACATTACCGATATGGTTCTCTCTATTAGTTAAGGTTAATGTTGAGTTAAGGTTAATGTTGCGTATCACTAGACCTCTTTAGACTTCGGATATTAGCGAGATTCATACTAGATGGTGTTGATATAGTTCTTTTGCATCATTTTTCTATTAGACTTTCTAAATTAACTTAATTTGAATTTCCAAATTATATTTGAACTGATTCGATGTCAAGTTTAAAAAAATTTCGACCTCAAACTCGAACTTTAAAGAGTCGGATTCTGACGATAGCCCGTGAAGACCCAACCAAACCTCATAAAAAGTAACAAAATATCAAAAGGCCCAAGTAATGTGCTCCCCGGGCCTGAAATCTCTACCACTGTCTAACAATAGCCTTCTCTAGGTTCCAGGCTTCAGTTTAAGCGGTTATGCTATCCGTAAGTGTTCATGGCACCTAAAGCATATTGGTCACTACTTAGAATGGGCTTATAACAAAATTTCATATCTACACTAGCAAGGAGGCCCATCTTCGGCCTGGCCTTATCCTGAAACTTAACCAACTCGAGCTTGACCGTCCGTCAACACAGGTCTAAAATGGGCAAGGCCCAAATACCAACCCCAAATTCTACACCTACTCTTTTAAAATGAGAATGGCACAAGTCGTCTAGGGGGGCTCCGTAAAGATTGAAACATACTAACTGCAATCCACTGCATGAAAATTTTAGTGAATCAAAGCTACTGATTTCCAATTGATTTTTTTTTCTTAACCTTGTGAGCATCCTGACAAGAGAGCAGCAATGCAGTCATGTTCTTATAACATAAAAACTAAGGATGTTACTAGAACACAGACATCATTTCCATGTATTAGAAGAACTCAAAGTCAAGAAATTTACCCCCGGATTTCATATCTGTTCCTACTATTCTCTTGCTGCTGCTTCCTACCCCTATTGGATCAACAGGTCCAAATTTCCCAGACAATTCAGTTTCTACTGGTCTTGGCACTTCTGGTGGTGTGCTGCACCTTATAAGTGCCCAATTCACACCTTCAAAAAAAGGGTGTTGCTTGATCTCACTCGCACCTCGTTTCACCCCAAGCCTGTGCTGTGGTTCTTTCACCAGCAAGCCTCGGATCAAATCCCGGCTTGCATAACTAGTTGCGGGTGAGTCAGGGAATCTGAGCTGCTGTCCAACCACATTGAACAATGTAGCACGGTTTCCTGAGCCTTTGAATGGGGTTTTACCATACAGAAGTTCGTGCAAGAAAATGCCAAACGTCCACCAATCAACGGCACTGCCATGACCTTCTCCCTTGATTATCTCTGGAGCTAGGTATTCGTGAGTCCCTACAAAAGACATAGAACGGGCTGCAGTTGGTTCTGCTACAAGCTCCGGAAGTGCACTAGCAGGCAAACCAAGTTCTGCTCTAGGCTTTCTGGTTTTCTTCTTACTTTTCTGAGGGAATAAGCGAGGAATAAAGCACGCTGGCTGGATGCACACTGATGAGGGTTCTATACAGGCAGGCTGCACACAGAATGCACCACCAGCACCCCGCTTTGCAGGATCGGAATCAAAAGATGTCCTTATCAGGGTAGGCGAAACTGCACATCTAAGCGAAAGGTCAAAGTCTGAAAGCATTATGTGCCCGTCATCACGAACAAGAACATTTTCAGGTTTCAAATCCCTGTAGACAACTCCAAGCATGTGGAGATATTCAAGTGCCAACAGAACTTCTGCAGCATAAAACCTATAGAGAGAAAGGAACCAATGATTAAGTAGCCATAGAAGTTGTAATGTTACTAGGAAACACCTTGGAAGCTGTATCATGCAGAGAATCACATCAACATAGAATGAGAAGCAGACAAATACAGATCTCTCAAAAATACTTGAATATCAATGGATCATCATTAAAAAGTGATTCAGCATCCACTATGCCCTAGAAGAATGTAAACACTATCAACTAATTAGTTTAGAAAAATACTTACCCCAAACACCACTCTTCAACATTGGATGCAGCTATTTTAGCATAAAAATGCAAAAACATTAAGAAAAAGTGCACACCTTGCAGCATATTCAGAAAAATGCTTCCCGGGCTGCCGTTGCCTTAAAGTATGCAGATCTCCACCAGGACAGTATTCCATGACCAAACATGAGAATCTGTCAGTCTCAAAATGTGTATACAAAGTTGGTAGAAATGGGTGATCTAATAATTGCAAAATGTCCCTCTCTGTCTGAGCCCTGGTCAACTTCTTCCTCATTGCAAGGGATGCCTTGTCCATTACTTTCATTGCAAAGAAACAACGGGTACCACTAAGTTCCGAGAGATACACACTACCAATGTCACCGCAACCAAGCCGCTTAAGTAATCTAAAGTGACTCATGCCTAAAATTCCATCTCGTGCTCTAATGGCAAGTATAGCCTTCCACCTAGGATCATTTCCTTTATGAGGTTTATTTGCACTCCCCATGATGTTGCTCCAATTACTGTCATCACTAAGTCCACTGCTATCACTTGCCCGGCTCACACTAGTTTTCGCACTCTCAAGTGAATCTCCTCTAACACTGACACTTCCTTTAGTACTCTCATAATTCTTATCCATACTAAGCATGCCATCACTTGTCATAGCATCACTACGATATGTACTGGCACAGCTATGAACGACACTCATAGCTGTGAATACACCAGTACTATCAATGCTACTATGGGGACTAACATTACCACTTGGCGGCAAAGAAGCATCCCATACACATTCTTTCTCCTCTGAATCAGGTGGTAGGACACCATTTTCTGTATTTTGAGATTGACGAGGAACAGAGAATGGAGAAGGTGATGCAACTAAATCATTAGGCTCTTCAACCAGACTTTCTGCCGGTGAAAGAACGACAGGGCTTGGTTTCCTTGGAGGAACTCTGATGGATAGATCTTCCAGAAAAGGCCCCTTCACAGACCTGTTTTTCATAAGGCATGCAGCCTCTGATTTCTTAATCGGTACATACACTGCCTTCATTAGATCTGTATCAATAGGTTCCGGTGGATGGCTAGCCCCGGAGAAAGAACTAGGGCCATCGTCCCCAAACGAATCACCACTGTCCTTAGATATAATGACATCAGGCATTGGCTCTTCTTGCAAAGGCACAAAATTTTTTCCTTTCCACGGCCTTACAGGTACAGGAAAATCCATAACATGGGATTCTTGAGCATTAAAACGAGCCACTGCATCTCTTACCAACCCTATCTGCACCTTAGTGCCCTGGCCGGCTTCTCTCCCTGAGGACATATATGCATTCAGTATCTGACCACCCATGGAAGGCAATTTTCCAGGAAGGATCTTATGTTCTGGAACTCTTTCCATGCCTGATATATCATCACATGGAATCACCTTTTACTGAGAAACCCTTCAAATAGAATTGGCGAGGTTAGTACATACTTCAGCTCACAGAAACATTTAAATCTTCCAAACAGCCCAATACCTGTAAATTTCATTTCCTACCCATGTTAACAATTTTACTTTCTTAGCCATCAAAGACTCTGAATCTATCCAGGCAGAACATATAAGAACGTAGACTTCAAGAAACTACATTTACCATTCATCTACAGGGATAAAATCAAATCTGTTTTTTTTTTCGTAAAAGGAAAAAGAAATGAGAGAGAACACTCTTGACAACTAAGAATCCAAATGGCAAATCTGTGCCTGACCTTCCATTTCGATGCCAACAAATCTACGTTAGTATCTACTTAATCTGTTTCCAAATCGTGCTAAAATATCAAAATGATAAATAAAACTAGAAATTTGAGCCTCAACTTTCTTTTTATTTTCTGGTATTCTCTCATTCTATGGCCAATGTTAAAAGAAGAAAAATCAAAGAAACAAATAATTAGGTCAAGAAAGTCATCGACATGCAAAATCTTATAAACCTTCTCTGTGAGAAACATTTTTAAAAAAACATTCTTTGGAAAGCTCACCAGATCAAACAACTAAAACCCAAGAATGACTCCTGCAAATTCTTAACTTCACTCTCAATCCAGCACAGAGTATAGGAGAACGTAGGAACTACAACTATCATTAATTAAGACAAAAGCGCCGAATACGCAACCCCGCTAGCTGGGAAAGCAGAAAAATGCCAAATCCATCTAAGGCTTAAACTATGTTTTCTAGTCCACACCAACCCTTCAAATCCACGCCAAACACAAAAGGCAAAGTCAATAAAAGCAAACAAACCAGAGAGAGACAGAGATTTCTCGACACCCCAAACGTACAATAAAGGAATAAAGGAATATATAAACAAATCCAGAGGAACACTCAAGCATGGATTTTACTTTGGAAAAAAAAAGCAAAACAAAACACAATTCAGACACCCTAAACCGTACCAGTAAAATGAAGAGCAAGAATCTGCACGCAAAACCCAGAAATGGCCAGAAAATTTAGACTTCCTATCTGGGTTAGAGCTGGAGAGCTCAAAATTCTGAAGCTTTCCCAGAAACTATGAAGCGTATGTGCAAGTGAGAGATTTTTTTTTCTTTTTCTCGTGAAGAGCTCAGGCCCTGTCTTTTTCCTTTTTCTTTTGTGATTAGTGAAGTGTATAGTGTGTATATGTGCAGCGTGGCTCGGCGACTAAAAAGCTTTAGGTTGATGGTGTTTTGAGTAAAGCTTTTGCTTTATCACCAGAACTTTGCCTTTTGTGTAGTAGACTGGTAGTAGTAGAATAGCTTGGACAGAGAGAGAGAAGAGAGACAAAGGATTTCTCTCTCTATCTCTGAGTGGAAATTGTGGGGTCCACGTTTTCAGTATGTAGACCCCTTTAAGTAGGACCCACACTGTTTCTTCTTTAAGCTACACTTCTTTTCATAACGTGGGGTCCAGCGCCCCCTTCTCTGTGTCGTCGCCGTTTAACACCGTTTTATGTAGCATCGGGTTTGGATTCCTATGCGTTTATCTCTCTCAAGCGCCCTTAAAGCGCGTGTCTCTATATATATATATATATATATATATATATATATATATATCCTATTCATAAAATACAAAGATATATTTATATTTTCTAAAAAAATTTAATTTTTTTAGAAAATTTTTTCTTAGTAATAACAAAAAAATGCAATATAAAATAAATTTTTTATATAAAGTAATTAAATATTATTAAAATAACAATTTAATTTAATTTTAAAAATTAATTTGAATCGATGCACGTAATATATATATATTTTTTTTTTTTTTATTCGAAGAAACTCCACAGACGGGCTAAGCGGGCTTACCTCTCAGAGGGCCAAGTGGCTACACCCCAACAGAGGGCCAAGCGGCTACACCCCATCACAGAGGGCCTCACTAGTTCTCCACCCATAGGTAAAACCCTGGCTACCCCAGGCTCTTACAAGAGGGGCTAGCAAGGAAACGAACCTGGAACCTAACCGAAGCCAAGCTTTGCTCTCAACCATCTAGCCACACCCCTTGAGGGCACGTAATATATATACACACACATATCCTATTTATAAAATATAATGATATTAATTTTTTAGGAAGATTTTTTCTTATTAACAACAAAACAAATACAACGTAAAATTATAAATTTGATATATATACTGATTAACTATTATTAATATAACAATTAAATTTAATTTTAAAATTGATTTGAATCAATTTAATTTAATTTAAATAATTTAAAATTATTATAATAAATTAATAATTTAAGTTAGGTTTGATTAATTTAATTCAGGTTTAAAAATTAAATTAAATCTTCATATAAATAATATTCGAGTGTCACATTCCCAAATTAAGACACGAGGATAAGTATTAAGCATGTAGAACACAATACCTATGATTACATGTAAAAAATTACTCAACTAGTTCGATAGTAAAAATCTTAAATTGTCTAACTTTTTCAGTTCAATTTATTTTAATAATTTTTGTTGTTAAGAATCGATCAGTTTATTAATTAATCGATCAATTTTTGTAAATTAATAAGTTTTTATAAGAATAAATTAACCAATTTTCTTTTAACAATCTCTTTTTTTGATTAAACTTTAAATTCTTCGATAGATACTGACCCAGTGTGAGCTATGCTTAGTCTGAGAGTAGATGACTTAAAGGCACCTTCTCACAATTGGACCCTCTTAGAACACTTCGTAGGTTAATAAAAACATTTTTTTTCAATTTTTAAATATTAGTTTAATTGACAAAAAATTGACACCGTGCATGATGATACCGTTAGATAAATTATTTATTGGAGAAAAAGTATAGGAGAAGAAAATCTCAGTCGTTGGCCTGTAAGAAGATTACACTGTGCATGACGAGGACGAGGACGAGGTGATTATGATGATTACGAGCAGATCCTTGTTGGAACGTGTTTCCTTCCGACGTAGGCTAAACAAGGACACGCGTTGACATGGTTTCGTGGTTGATTTAGGTCCTACAATGTCCAAAGAGCCCTCCAGCAAGGAGACACCAAGCCCGACGCTATGCAACAAACAAGGGGTCAATTTGGAAAAGGACAGGTGCGCTACGCGTGCGTGCACGGTCGTTGTCTTGAGATGGCATTGTCATTGGACAAAAGCATTTAGGCAAACGGTTAGGAGCTCAGGACCCGATTATTATTTAGAGTCTTGGAGTTAATAGGAAAACAAGGGCAGTGAGTGGTCAACCTCTAACTGTTCTTTGTAGGCCCATGTTGTCGCCGCCTGACGCTCACGCTGACCAGTTTTTTGGCACATCCATCACCCACCATGCGACGAGCCACCTTCTTCTATGCGGCGTCGCGTGGAGCTTCTTGGATATGGAGAAGCTGAAGTAGTGACATATGGTTGTTTAATGAGATATTATGGAAGCTCTCTAAGCAAGTGATATTAAAGGCATTAGGTTTAGAGTTTTCACATTAACTATACTCTTAAAATTTTATTAAATACATATTCAAATGCATTTTAAGTCTAATTTATGATTTATCTTTATCTTTTTTAGTTCTGATTTGAGTTTATGATCCATTTGAAAACAACTTTTTATTATTTAAGAGTAAGACTGTATACTATTAAACCTCTTTAAATTTTAGGAATGTTAGTAGAATTTATACTGGATATTATTGTTTGTTGAATTTATTATCTAATAAAATAATTAATCAAATAGACGATATTTTCCAAATAAATTATTTTTTAATCTTTAGATTATAAAAATTTTGTTTCTAACTTTTGTTTCTTTTCTAAGAATAGATTCTTATGTATTAATCATCAGAAAATAGAGAAATATTATAATTATAAAAATTAATTAACTTATATCTATTATTTAATTAATTTAAATTAGTTTATAAACTAGTGTTGTGTATAATTAATGATTTACTTATTACGTTGGTAAAAATTAATAATAACAAGTGGATGCAGTGTTTTGAAAACCGGACCGAACCTATCGGTCGGACCGGAGAACCGGTGAACCGGAGTATGAAACGTTCCGGTTTCGTTCGTATTTTTTGTGAGTGATTGAACCGTTCATTTTGCTGTCGAACCGGTAAAAACCGTTGAACCGGTGAAAGAAAGAATCGGCCGATCTATTTAAAATGTCTTAATTTTGATGATTTCAACTTGAATGAATATTATGATTAGTGATCTTTTTTTAATCTTTTTGATGAAATATGACTAGCGAGCTTTGTTATCTTATTTTG
>JAOTBA010000009.1:24190570-24206369 GCA_025629845.1 Erythroxylum squamatum
CAACTTTACATGTTCATGGCCTCCACAGTTTCATCTGAAAAGTAGAAGGAAAGTGAAAAGTCTTTGAGGCTTGTGTATTTTCCTCTCATAAGTCTTGTTTTTTATATTTGTTCTCCCAAAAATTTTTATATATAATTTAAAATAATAATACTTTACTTGCTGTTAGTTATGACAAAGTTTGCCTATTTTGGTCTGATTTGGCCCAATCGGGTCAAGTTGACCAAATTCTAAGTCGTGTTTAGTTTTTTAATATTTTTAAGTTTCAAATTGAGGTCAGACTATCGAGTCTAATATGATCCAAAGTTTAAAATATTATTTTAAAAAAACTAAATGATAAATATAATCAAGTTTGGTTTGGACTATATTATGCTCAAACTTGGACCAGAAGCTTCAAATATGGCATGAGCTCAAATACAAAATTTCAATTAAGGCTTAGGCTTAATTAGTCTTTTAAAGGGATTTTAGTGACTTAATAATTTCTTTTTCTTACAATCTCATTTTAGAGTAAATAGCTCATCCTGATGCGGTAAATTAGTCTACAAGTTCTTTGATAAGTTAAAAAACTCCTTGTCTTTTACTCTTTAAAAATGAGATTTTTAAACTAATCAAAGAATTTGTAGACTGACTTACCGCATCAGGAGGAGCTATTGACCCTAAAATGAGATTTAAAACAAAAAGATCAATTATTAAGTCACAGAAAACCCCTTGTCTTTTACTCTTTAATGTAGGGTTAGGCTTAAAAAAATGCATCCTTTCTCGAGAAGCAATCTTCACTCATATAATCCGTTGGCTTATTGAAGAATTCATGAAATCGCATGCCGAAGACCATTAAGAAAAGGTGGCATATTGGGACCCAAAATATAGGGATGCTACGAAACTTCTCAAAGCAAAGAAGGCACCGTTGATGCGTATGGTGCGATCTGAGTCATTCCTAAGTTCATTGTTTACGAGTGTTGGGATCAATATGTTACGAGGTCAAGCTGTTAAATTTGAAGGGGTCAAGTTATCACGTTAATAAGTTAGCTCTGGGACATGTGGGTGCTAATTATTTGATAAATGCATAACTAAAATTTGCAACCGTGAATTAGTCTCATCAAATAAATGAGACCTATTGCCACGAAATGAGGATGAAGAAATACTCATCCGGCTTTCTCTTCGATATTGCACATATACCTTTATTTCTTATTACATGTATGGGAAATAATGAGCTTTGATTATGGTTTAAGAGGTTCGTGGCAAGACGGATGACGCTAAGCAAGCTTCTTTAATAAGTCCATATCCGCAACCTATTAGCCGAATTTACGATATAACATGCGCTCAGATCAGATGAATCTTCTGCTTCTTCTTAAGTCCGCTAAGATTTCATTATTCCTTTTGTTTTTCTTCTTATTGTAATCACATAAAATTAACAAATCAAGTTTGGTTAATTTTTTTAAAACGATATTGTTTTAATTTGTAAGTTTAATAAATTTTAAATAACATCATTTTAATTAATTATACCAAAATAATATCATTATGAGACGATTTGATCTCAACTTGAGCTCGATCGCTCAACCGGTGAAAAGCTTGATTCGGCTTGGTATTGTTTCCTCTATTCATATAATCTAGCGGATATTCATGTGCACATTATCAAATGTTTAACAAATCAAACTGACATGTGTTGCCTATCGTATTGAACTTACGTAACTTATCAACTTGAACTTTTACCCAGTTTCTAATCAATATTTCTTTAACCTTTAGGTATTAAAGATGAGCATGAAGGCTAGCGTACGTGTTACCTTCGTCCAATTCTTATTATCTTAAATACCATATTTTCGTTATATCACCTAAATCGGATGCTTTAAGTGGGTATACGTAAGAACCCTCACTGAGTAGAAACTGTTACCTCTGGGCTTCTGTTTCGATGGTTAACCCCCACTTTCTTCTTATTCATAACTTATTGGCTGATTTTGTGGAAGGTCTACATCCTTAAAACAGTAAGATATCAACAAATGGTCATTTCGAGTGAAAAGGAATAATTGCTCAAGCTGAGATAGTTAAAAGAAGAGACAAGGAAAACATACATAGGTCTTTCATTAATTTTAGCATTCAGAATCAAACAGCTAGGAGCATTTTATTCGTACGTAACATATACTTGATTTCTTTTCATAACTTAATTCTAGAAAGATTTAATAGTCGACACTCGACACTAATAGACAAAAAGGAATGAAAAATAAACGAACAAAGAATTTAATTTTCTGTCTAAGAGACTGAAAAGTACTGCTCCTTTGTAGCATGCACTCTAAAACCACTTTCAGTGTCCTTCATCAGGGCTTGGACCGGAGTGCTTGCTTTCTCCCAGGCTTTTAGGATTACTAAGGTAATAGTGTCCTTGATCAGAGCTTCTTGGAGAAGAGTGATTGACACCTCGAAGAGTTTGAGGAACACTAGCAGTATTAGAATGTCCACCGGATGGGCTTGGAACAGAATGTTTGATGCTTCCAAGTGCTTCAGGAGCGCTATTAACGTTGACGTAATTGTTTCCTTCACCAGAGCTTGGATCAGAGTTACTTATTTTAAGACCCCCAGTAGGGTAAGAATGTCCACCGGCTGGGCTTGGACCAGAATGTTTGATGCCCCCAAGTGTTTCGGGAACACTATTACCGTTGGTGTAATAGTTTCCTTCACCGGAGCTTGGACCAGAGTGCTTCATTCCTCCAAGAGTTTTAGGAGCACCAGTAGAGTAAGAATGTCCCACGGCTGGGCTTGGACCAGAATGTTTGATCCCTCCAAGTGTTTCAGGAACACAATTACCGTTGCTGTAATAGTTTCCTTCACCAGAGCTTGGATAAGAGTGCTTCATTCCTCCAAGAGTTTTAGGAGCACCAGTAGTGTAAGAATGTCCACCGGCCGGGCTTGGACCAAAATGTTTGATCCCTCCAAATGTTTGAAGAGCACTATTATCATTGATGTAATAGTTTCCTTCACCAGAGCTGGTATCAGAGTGCTTTATATTTCCGAGTGTATCAGTTGCACCAGTAGCGTAATAATGGCCCTCTCTAGAGCTTGGACCAGAGTGTTTGATCTCCCCAAGAGTTTGATCATTAGTGTCCTCATGGGTCCGTCCTCTAGGGCACGGGCTGACTGTTTTGATCTCTCCAAAATAAATTCCATCAAAAAATATATCAATCCCTCTGCTCACAGAGTCATATGAGTCTGCAAATTTCAGAAGGCGAGCTTCTGAGAAAACGGATATTAAAGAGCTTGCAATAATTGTAAGAGGAACGACGAGGCTAAAAGACTTGAAACTTGTTATAGCCATGGACCGCAAATTCCAGCAAGATTTCGCTTGTCAGGAAGGTTTTCTGGTCGAAAGATTTTGTATTTGTTAGTTGCACAATGAGGCGATCCCTGACCTTCTTTTGGGGTATATAAGGTTTCTGCATGGAACGACTGTAGCATTTTTAATTGCAAGAAAAGTTTGAGGCTTAGCTTTGACCAGGGAAAAAGATGGCAGCATCCCGTTTAAACACGGGCTCACTTGAAGCCTATAGAGAACCATTTGACACTTAATTAACATTATCTCTTTGCCTTCGGTTTTAAGTTCAGCCAATCAGTGGCAAATGACTCGTTTTAACTGCGTAACCGCCTACGTAACACAGCTCTAAAAGGCACTTTCAAGTGGGTAGATGACCAAAAAGTGTTCACAAAACTCATGTAAGATCGTAACACAATTTCCAGGAAGTTAGTTTGTTGAAATGGCGATGTCAAATTAGACGATTCTGAAAAGATAAAGAATGAAAGGAAGCTCAAATATGAAATCACTAAAAAGTTTTCCAAGGAGGGCTGGTTTTCCTTTCATAGTCTAATATTAACATTTTCCAGTTAATTTGCATTTCATCCCTGGTATTTGGAAAAGGGAAGTTCCGGTAGAATGTCGAATAGTTTTGTTTCTTTTGAAAGTTGACGTGGTCAAACTATTCGGGGCTGCAACAATCGCACTCGTGTGAAATAGAATGAAGTTTGACTCGCAAAAACCTAACTTTTTAAGTCTCACATGTCAGCTTGGTTGTAGTTGATGGACTCCCCCTAGGTAGAAACTAGATAATACCAGGTTGGAAATGAAGGAAAGGAAAAAATAATAAATGTGACAGATGGTTTAAATTATTTATTTCTAGTTTCGATAGAATTTGTCGTTGATAAAGAAATCATTCAAAACCAGCAAAGCCACGGATAATAATTAGGGAAGTTTTGCATGTAAGTTAGCTTTTTCCGTTCTTTTAAAGTTTGATAAAATAATAAAGTTCATGAGTAGTAGATGATTCGTTGAAAATGTTCAGATATTTTTCCTTCCTCCGTATTTTATTCCGTGATCATTAAATTTTCTTCTCTTTATAACCCGGTTTGAACAATATGAATACGTGAGTGAGAAAAAAAGGGAATTCCAAGATTTTCTTGGAAACTTAACATTTCTATTTATTTTAAGGGTCAGAAAGAATTTCTCAAAATGAATTTTCGATAATAACTTTATCTAAAAGAGATGTACGTTAAACTACATAATATGTTTTTGAGAAACAAACTTTCAAAATTAAAAGTGAAAAAAAAACACGATAGATTGAGTTCGTTGCGTATTATACATAAATATATAGCATGTATAATCCTTCTTCATAACTCAAATTAGTTACAGCTGAACTTAAAATTTGATTATATTGACATACTAAGCCTGTGATATGCCTACTGTGACAAGAAAGTTTCGCTTAGGAGTTATTTTTATTTTTGTAGACCAAAGGATATAAAATACTTCATACCAAAATTTTGGTAGTAAATAAGGCTTTTTGAAATTTTTTAGGATCTCGACATATCAAATATCCTTAACCCCTTTGAGCGGTCTCATTAATGGCATCCCTATAAAACCTTTTACGATTCACAGAGGAATTTGGCAAGGGGATCCCCTTTCCCCTTACCTATTTACCCTTGCCATGGAGGGCCTCTCCCGATTGCTGTCTAAAATGATGCAATGCAATGGGCTTTTCCAATATCATCATAACTGTAAGGATCTAAACTTATCTCATTTAATTTATGCTGATGATGTGATTCTTCTTTCCTGAGCAGAACCGTAGGTGCTAGCAATCATGATGAACTTGATGACCACTTTCTACCGGTGGTCGGGCATGACCATGAACTTTCAAAAGAGTGGCATGTATGTATCTTCAGACGTGCGAAATCCAGAAAGCCTTAGCAATTTGTCGGGCTAACCCTACAGAGTACTCCATTCCGCTTTCTTGGCGTTCTAATCACCTCGGGCAAGCCTCAGTTCTCTGATTTTATACCTTTACTGGAGAACTTAAAAAGAAGAATTAATTCCTGGCAGAATCGGTTCCTCTCCTATGCGGCATGAGTCAATTTAATTGTTTCTGTTTTGAATATCATGCATGTGCATTGGGCAGCTCATATGACTACCCCGAAAAAAGTGATCAAGGAAATGGAGCGGATTCTAAAAGCATTCTTATGGTCTAGTCGAGTTGAACATTGTAAGGGAGCTAAGGTTAAATGGAGTGAAGTTGTTGTTCCAAAGAAGCAAGGGGGTTTGGGTGTTATTTCGTTTTCTGAAATGCAAAAGAGTCTGCTTATGAAGAGAATTTGGCATTTATTTGTGGACAAGAAAGCTTTGTGAGTCAAATGGGTGCAGGCATACCGCCTTAACGATCAAAGCTTCAGGCAGCTACAAATGAGGTACGAACACTCTTGGATATTCAAAAGCCTGCTGAACTTGCGTGAATTGATTTGCCCTTTCATTCGGAGTAGAATTGGGGATGGGGAAGACATTTATTTTTGGTTTGATAATTGGCATATACTGAGCACTCTCTGGATGCGAAATGAATTAAATAGAGTTCGTAACCGAATTCCAAAAAATGCCACTCTGGCATGGGTTGTTCGGGAGAGCGACTGCTTGCATAGGTACAGGTTTAGTTATCTCCTTACTGGTTATATGCATGGTATCTCCCTTCATAACTCTCTGGACAAGAAGCTTTGGACTCCCACTCAAAATGGGGACTTCACAACCTCTTCTGCACGTGGCACTGGGAGAGGGATGACGGAAGAGGTTTCATGGGCTGCGCTTGTTTGGAAATAGGTATTATGTCCTAAAGCTGCTTTTTTCTTATGGCTGACTATTAAAAACAGACTAAGCACAAAAGACAGGTGGATTGGAAATTATGATCCCATATGTGTGCTGTGCAAGTTGGTCAATGAAACTAGAAATCATTTGTTCTTTGAATGCGAGTATACCAAAGCAGTGTGGAATCGTATAATGTATATGACAAGTAGCCTGAACTTTACCTATGAATGGAACGATGTTCTAGCTGAGGTTATTTATGTAGTCCGTCAAGGGAGGCAAGATTGTCTCATTCTCCGAACCTCTTTCCAAATGGTTCTCTACCACATCTGGCGGGAGAGAAATAGGCGACTTTACAAGCAAATAGAAAGGAACAAATATGAGTTAGCGGATTGCATTATTTTCTTGATCAGGGAGTTCATAATTGGGAATGGGATGCAAGACCGTTTATGTTTGGCTATGAGAAGGCGCTGGCAGATCTAGTTGCGGCTTGATGTTGGTTACTATGTGTTTTGTTTCCATTTGATTTTCATGCGACAGTGGCATTTGTGATAGTGGCATGAACGCTACTTTCTCTTTTTGAGTTACCTGTATAGGTTTGCTTTCTTTGTACATTGTAAACGTTGTTCCTTTAGTAATTTCAAATATCTTAAAATTAAAAAAAAACAAATGAAGACAAGGTGAAAAAGCACTTCTAGAAAGATACACGGTAGTGTATGGTGCCCGTGAATTATAAATTTGTAGATCAACTGTACATGTAAATCTCTAGAATAGTGTGAAGAAACTTTTGAAGAGTGATGATATATAAGATCGTGTACACACACTTGTAGATGACATACATGGTCGTGTGTGACAACTGTGTAAATCTCTACAATCATATAAGTCCACGACTCGAGTGAAACTGCGGTTACTTATATGGTCTTGTATGTGATCGTATATGTTGTAGAAAACTGTTTTGGAATATAAAAAAGTAGAAGACATGAGTTTGTTTATTAGGAAGTGCAAAAACACCAACAAACAAAAAAAAACAAAGAGAAAGTAAGTAGTTTATGATGTTCAAAGTAGTTTATGATGTTCACCTTGTTAATTTGATTGATTTTGCGATTGAGTGGTGAGTTTGCTTAGTTGCATATTAGCTTTAATTTCAATCTTGAATCTTTGTTGGATGGGGATACGAGAGATTAAATTTTGTAAATCCTTACTTATGATTAGTAGATTTACTTGTGCGTTTGATCTATAATTTTTCCTTCTATTTTGGATAGTTTTTCTTGTAAAATTCTGTATTTATTTCTTTATTAAGTTTTTTATTTTATCATTGATATTATCTTATTAACCTTAATTATATTGATTTGTTGCTGGGATTAAGTTTACCATAAAGAGGGTTGTATTTTTCTCGTTTCCTAACATTATCAATCAAAACTTTCTTTCATTTTTACGGGGTTAAAACATCACAAGAGTACAATCAACCGCTCTACTTCATTTTTTTTAATAAATCATCATGGATCAATTTTTCTGATGCAAGAGTGCCTTTGGATTAATCATACGGTCTAATCAAACGATGAAAATGAAGTATTATTTTGATCTGACATATAATGTGTTGCATGCTTACCAATAGCATTCACACAAAAATTAATAATAAGAGAAGGTAGATATTGCTGGATACGGATCAGATTTTCGCCTAAGATCCACTTTTTTATTCGGGTAATGACTTCCTTGGAATGAAGAGGAATAGATGTGCTCATTCTTCTTTTATTATTACTGAGGAAAGGATCATATTGCATAAATATTAAATAGACCCCTACTCCAAAGGCCGTAAATACTTGTTTTAGAGATTAATAAAACTCGGTTTTTATTTCACGCTAGCTTGCACCATCTGATGTCTTATTATTTTGATATCTGCCACGTGCATGCCTCTTCACTCTCTATATCCTGAAAACAAGAACATCAAACAATAATGAAGATGTCAAACAGGAACTTGGGGTCTACAATTAAACAAGTGGATTAAATTAATAGATTTCAGGCTTACTGATTATATTGAATCCGAACTTTGCCAGCATTAGGATTAGCAATTCTTGCGAAAGCTTCTTGGGAGAGATCCATGGTTGCAGCGCAGCCTGGTGGACAGTAGTCGACGATTGTAACATCAACACTGCCACCCTTGCATGGATTAGGAGTGGCGTTAGTACCACCGATACACGTTACCCTATATCTCCTCCCACATGCTCTGCGATTGTCCCACACCGCATCGCTTGCAGCTGCGATCATCACTCCCTTGTTTTCATTACCATAGCATGAAGATGCTGCATGTCAAAACAATAAATAACTTAATATTCATAGGTTTGCAGGATATTAATAGTATATATTACAGGTGTGTAAAACATTTATATGTGTACTTACGGACGTAAGGTGGAGTGTAGAAAGTGGCAGTCCCCTGCGCGGCATTAACGACTGACGCAAAGCAGCAAATCGCAAGAATGCCAACAATCAAAACCACGATCTTGTTAGCCATAACAACTGTTAAGTTTTACCGCTGCGTTTGTTGCAGAAGGGTGACCTTTGTTATATAGGCCAATCTCTCAGGGACCACGAAACAGTGGTTTCGTGTTATCTTTTAGTAGCATTAAAAGATAACCGTACTGGAGCTTCTCCACCATGACAACCAAGACACGCTGCACTGTAGAGCGCTGAGATAGTTTAAGAGTGTTTTTGCTTTCCTTTGTATTAAAGGGTGTTTGGTTCGAAAGTTTGAAAATAAAGGAATGAAATAATTACAAAAAAAAAAAATAGTGCTTGACTTAGAAATTTTTAATTACAAGATTACACTACACTGACCCCTTTGTATTTACGTAGCTTTAGGCTGACTTTTCTTCATTCCAGAAACTGTAGTTATTGGCTTCGAAAATGTGTTGACTATTCATTGCTGAACTTCCAACAATGAATGTATTGGGCACACACTAGAGCTGTCTAATTTGCAAAGAGTTTACACAGAAGTCTAGGCTGAGAGCCTTTTCCTTCGACACTTGGAAGTTTAAATATTCCAAATTTTAGGCAGTAAGCAGAGGTTTATTTTTCCTAGAAAATCGTTAAATTGGGCATATTCGATATATTTTAAACATGCGAAGTAGTTTATCAGTTGAAGAAGTTTGGGTTTTTTTAGATCTTCTATGAGAACTTTTTTTTAAAATTAGTTGACTATTTAACTGTTATTTAAAAAAAAATTTTTTGAAAGAACTTTATACAATAGACTGTTTGGTAACATAAAAATAAAAAGTACATTTAATTTTAACTATATTTTATTTCGTAATAAAAATTATTTTAAATATATTAAACAATATTCAAAGTACAATATATTAATTATTATATAATTTTAAACCATATGAAACATAAATGAAAATATATCTAATCAAATCTTTTATATAGATTATAACACAAGTAAAACTAATATAAAAAATAAATATTAAAATGTATAAAAAAGTCAAATAATATTATATAAATCTCAAAATAAACGTGAATATGTGTTTGTTGGTATTGTAGGAATTATGTGTAAAACATAATGACAAAAGGGACTAAAAAATTGGTCCATTAATTGATCTGAAAATTTTACCTAAAAAAGTGCTTTTTTTGATAAGCTTCAAATTTGAGCTTATGAAAAAGCTGTATTTTGGCTGTCAAAAAAATTATATATATTAAATAAGTGCTTTTTTATTTTACAGTTAAACACTTATTTTTCTTAAAAAAAAGCTTTTGTAGTGTAGAAAATTACTTATTGACTTACCAAAAGACTATCAAATAAGTACTTAATTAAGAATTATCATCTTCTTCTAGGCCAATTAAGGGTTTGCTTTGCTATGATAATGGCATAGCAAAAAGTGGATCACTTATGACTGACAGAGGAAGAAGATGCTCCTGATTGATAATTGAAGTTTGAATGATAAGTAAATGAGTTTGTGAGATAACATGTTGATAATGATGAATTTCAAATTATTTTTAAAAGAGTATGTAAGTGTTTTTTTTTTTTGAGAAAATTCAAGTTCTTTAAAATTTAGTAATTTTTAAAATATTGTTAAGCAATAGAGTCTAAATTAAATTTAAAATACTATGTTAATCATAAAATTAAACATATTAATTAATTGTTTTGTGAGTAAACCTATCGTATCATATTCTAGTACACAAGGCTCATCGCTTTGCGAGAGATGAGGGAGAGTCATCAATTGTACAGTCCCGTAAACTTTTGATCACAAATAAATTATATTCAAAATTTTTAATTTTATTGAATCTTTAATCAATTTTATGTCGGTATAATACCAGTTGAATCTTTTAAACCTTAAATATTTAATATTTTAGTACGGTATTTAAAACATTGATAATTTATATAATTTATCTTTTTAGATATTTTGTACAGTAAAGAAACTGAGCTACAGGATTTGAGCAAGGACGTGGCGATAAAATGCAACAGGTAACGTTGCACCGCTCAAACATATACTTGTATTGGTTTCAACTTCGGGAATCTAGATCTTCTGTCCAGTTTTACTCTGTCTTATTCTGTCTCATAAAATCTCAGCCATTTATTTTGCGTGACCCACGTGAGCTCCATGCGAGACCCATATAAATAAATGGCTGAGATTTATTGGATACAATAAGACACCATAATATTGGACAGAAGATCTGAACTCCAACTTCGGTGCCTTTTGTTTTGTTATTAGCAAAATCTACGTCGCAAAACACGACACTCATTTGAAATACATACTCGCTACGTAGGTTTTGGTTTGTGTTATTTATACATCAGAAGCAACATGTTCTTCTGTTCTGTCTCGTGTATAGTTACAGTGGACCAGGAGACTCCAAGCTAATGATTCTTCCAAGTGATGTGTACTGTTCTGTAGATAGCTAGTCGTATCTTATCATTATTGACTTTGGTTTTGTTCTTTTCCAATTCCACCCAAAGCTTTCTATGATATGCTTGACGGTAACGACTCGGCGGATCTTAAGTTTTGGGTTTAGTCAAGGTCAAACAAATAGTTGTAATTTAGTTCAATTAGATCCAATAGCTTGAAACCTAATTGTTCTAAAAGTCAAGTTTATGTTGTTTAGCACAATTTGCTTAATATTTTTAGGGATAACAACTAGGTTGTATTTTTTTTTTACTAAAATTTGGTCAACTTAAAATTGAACAACTTGAAATTTGTTTAATAAAATTGAAATAATTTAAAATTCATTCATTTTAAAAATGAAAATGACATTATTATATTTATACTTAATAAAATAATGTCATGTTAATTATAAAATTAAATAAAAAATATTATTAAATAATCAATTGATTATTTAATAATATTTTTTATTTAGTTTTATAACTCTTAAAATTAGGGATGTCAATTTTGACCCGCCCAGCTTAGCCTGATTTTAGCTCAGGTTGATCGGGCTACTGGCCAAAATCGTTACTTCAAAAGTAACATCGTTTTATAAAAAACGACATTTTTTACATTTTAAAAAAATTATAAGATGGGATGGTCGAGCTGAGCCGGGCCCGGGCATTGACATTCCTAATTAAAATTATTTCAATTATAACCTTCAAGACATTAAAAGAGAAAACTTAATTTATTTCAAGGATTTAGTTATTGTACATTTAATTAATAGTACAAATTTCAATCAGTTTTATCTATTCGATCATAAAAACCTTGAAAATATTAACTTTTCAATTTAATTTTTGAAATGATTTTGTTTGATTTACTTTTAAAAAATTTTTTGTTTAAAATCAATCAATTTATTAATTAATTAGTCAATTTTATAAATTAATCAGTTTTTATAAATTAAAATAAATCAGATAGTTTCCATTCAATAATCTCTTTTTTTAATAAAACTTCATTTTTTATAAGTAAAGATAATTTCTTTCAATCATATTTTAAAATTTTTAATTTTATTCACTCTTTAATCAGTTTTATAAAAACCTAATAACTATTGAATCTTTTAAATCTTAAAACTCTTATTTTATTGCTTTCCCTTCCTTCTTATCCAATTTTTAAAATATTGAATAAAACTGTCAAGAATTTCACATCGGACAATTCTGAGTGCATTTAACCATTTATAATAATGTACAAATCTCTCCTCTCAAGCTAGCTTTTGGGGGTGAATTAGACCTTTCAACATAGTATCAGAACTCGTTTCTCTCGATCGTTTGGAGCGATCTCCGGTTTTGTCCCCTTGTTCAATATGCTTAGCAGATATTCAGCCTTGTTTTGACCTGAGACGGGTGTGTCAAACATTCCACATCATACGAATGTAAGTGCATTCAATCATTTATAATAGTGTGTAAGCCTTCCCTCTCAAGTTAACTTTTGTGGATGAATTAAGCCTTTCAACAAAAACACCATCTTGTGCTTTTTCAATTGAAGATTTTGGTGGTTGGTTGATTTGTAAAGCTTTTTGACCATATATATATATATATATATAAAATATTATTTCTTGTCCTTTACACATTAAGTTAGATTTTCTCCCTTTGCCGCAACAATATTATAGCCGGTCGGCCACCAACTATCTTTTCCATTTCAAAAAGCTGACTCAAACAACAACAATGACTCCCTCATTCACCCTCCTTGCCTTGCCTTCAATTTCGGTGTTGACTTATTCTTTTCTTATGTGAAATTTCGGTGAGTTATATACCTAGAAGATCTCTTAGTGATTGATAGATGTCGTGCTTCGCGTGCAAAACTTGAGGAATCATGAAATCAGATTTGCTTCTCCTTTCTTGAGAAACCTGTGATGAATTAAGTTAACTAGTTGATTGATGATGAAGCTTCGTTATAAATTTAACAAAGGAAAGAGCTTAGGTCACATCACAGATTTGAAAACCGTTTCATGCTTAGACTTGGCTTGCGATCTTTATAATGCAAGTGTACACCAGCTAATTGGTTTGAATTAACGAATTAATCATAATTATAAGCACTTCATTTGAGAAATATTTAATTAATTAGGTATAATCAAACTTTCCTAATTAGTGAAGAAGAAGTTAAAGACGTTTTTGGTACAGTTTTATTATTTCGTAACGCATGGACACTTAACAGTCTGGAAAATGCCTACTTTGTGAGATCACTATCACATCTTTCTGTTGCATCTACTCAACTAGATTTAATTTTGACTTTCACATTCTTCTCTTCTCTTTTCAAGGTTTGTTGGTGGTATTAATCAACAGCTTTGAACGCCGCAATTTGCCTGTTTTGCAATAATTCTGGACATAGACGGAGTTAGTTGGCTTCGGACGCCGCAATTTGCCTGTTTTGCAATAATTATGGACATGGACGGAGTTAGTTGAAGGTCAGTGATACAATTGGCCCTCTAAGATTTATAAAAATTAAAAAAAATTATTTTTAATATATATATATATATAAAGACAGAGTTATTTGAAGTTGAATGATGCATTTGACTCCTTAATATTTAAAAACTTAAATATTTGGGCCTTCTATCTTAAATTTTTGACTCCATCACTGATTCTGGAACTGTTTGGGCTGAAGGTGACTGCTACAGTACCAAGTGTAGCTTACTGATTGGACTGTCTCCTTTCCAAATCAAAATCCCCAGGTATGGTTACTTTTCATAGAAGTTATCTTGGGGCACAGAGTGGCTGCTCTTGTTTCTATGTGTCACCATGTGCCCTCTCTATCCCATCCATCCATTATGTTTATGTTTTCATGTGCCACCCTACGTCCTCTCCATCCCATCCATTTATTAATATTTAGGTCATATTTGGCAAACAGCGGATTGTATTAGCTGTTAGATGATTATATCAGCTGATTTGATCAGCGGATAATATAACTTTTTATTAAAGATGTTTGGTAAAATTAGCTATTTAGTGTTAGTTATTGATGTATAAAATGACTTATGAGTGCATGATTTTGAAAAAATTATAAGGGTATGAATATTGTATTTCTTAGTATTACGTTGAATATTCTTATAAGAATTTAGATTTTAGATATTTAATTTTACAAAAATTAAGTTTACACTTTAATAAAAAAACATAATAATAATAATAATAATAATGCAACGTTAAATTTTCTATTGATATGAATGAAGTAACGAGCTATATTATATTAGTATTTTTTTATATAATATGTATGATTTTTGTTATTTAATAAATTAAAAATATCTATAATTATAGTATGACAAAGATACAATATATATCATAATTCAAAAATTATGAAAAGAGAGTATAATTGACTTTTTACCTATTAATTTTGGCTGATCATCCAAAAAGCTCATCTTATGAAGCTTTTAAAAATAAGCTTATTTGAATTAAATAAGCTAACCAATAAGCTATTCACCAAATACATCAATAACTTTTAAAAATGGTCAATAAGTTAAAAAACAACTTATAAGTTGTTTGCCAAATACGTCCTTAATGAATAGATGAAATGGAAAGAGCACATAACGACACATGGAAATAAAAACAGGAGAATTGATCTCGTTATCCTGAGATTTGAGAAAGATGATGGATGTTGGATTCACTCTTTTGACTTTATCCATTCGTGCATTAATGTTTTTAGACTAAGTTTACAAAATTTGAACACAAGTCTATATGATAGGATTGTTCTGTTTGGTAGCCTTGAATTTAGATGATACAAACAGGACATTAGGTAAGAATGTTTAACAACACAAATGTATTTTAAGTGTAATTAATTTTTTTTATATCTACCAAACCGATTTAGCAACAGTGAAAACCTTGAATTGCCTAACTTTTAAGTGTGGTTTACTTTAATAATTGTTGTTGTTAAAAATTGATTAGTCCGTTAAGTAATCAGCTACTGTTTTTATATACTAATCAGTTTTTATAAGATAAGATTAATTAGTTAATTATTTATTAATATTTTTAATTAAACTTTAAATTCATCAATAAATAAAGATAGTATCCTCTTATGTTGTATTTTAGAATTTTCAATTTTATTCAATCTTTCACATATTTTATTACAATTTAATATCGGTTGAATCTTTTAAACGAGAAACCTCTTATCTTACCGGTTTAACTTTTAATCTAAATTTTAAAACATTGTCCAATAGTTTGATATTTGTTTCCGTTTCGATTGTGTTATACTTTTTTAATTATTATTTGCCCTTTTATAGTTCATTTCTATAATATTCCTTTAATTTTTTTAACTTAAATAAAACTGTATAGTATTGAAATTATTAAGTTACAATATAATATCTTTTTATAATTATGAATAAACAGAAAATTAACAGAATATAATAAATCATACAACATTTGAATAATATATTATTTTAAAAACATCGAACATCAGAACAAAATAAGCATTCTTTAATATTTCTGACTTGCCATTTCGTAAATCTTTTCTTTTTTGGGATGTACAAGTACGCATGTATTAAATTAGGTTTGAAGACTAAGTGGCTAATAGAACACGAATTAATTAATGTGTATTTAAGTGTAAGTCAAAAGATCACATTGGGACAAGTACAGTCATAAATTAAGGTAAGGACTGAAAGACAGATTGGGCCGTAGCTTTCCAAACATTCTTGAGGTCGACTTAATAATTGATTGTATGAACGGAAGTTTAAAAAATTAGACCAGTGATTGAATCGGAGAAGCAACTGATTCAATAGTTAATGGTTCAACTGAAATTTAATTGTGGTTGAACCGGTGATTAATAAATATATAAATTTTTATTTTATATATTATATATATAAGATAATTTTTAAACATAT
>JAOTBA010000009.1:24224171-24241611 GCA_025629845.1 Erythroxylum squamatum
TTATAATCACAGGCGATGACACTAGTGAGATCAATGATCTTAAACAAAAATTGAGGTTGGAATTTAGGGTAAAAGACCTCGGAGCATTAAGACACTTTCTTGGAATGGAGATTGCTAGATGAAGATGGTAGGTCAACATCTGGTTATTGTACTAAAGTATGGGAGAATATTGTCACATGGAGAAGCAAGAAGCAGGCAGTAGTAGCAAGAAGCAGTGCAGAAGAAGAGTATAGGGCAATTGCACAAGGAATTTGTGAAGTTGGTTAGAGAGGTTGATGCAGGACCTACAGATCACCACTTTCTCTCCCACCAAAGTTTTCATTGATAGTAAATTAGCCATCAAGATAGTGAAGAATCCAGTTCAACATGATCGAACAAAACATGTTAGAATTTACAAGAGCTTTATCAAATGTGAAATAGAAGAAGGGGGATTGATCTATGCTATGTCCCTACTGAAACACAGGAAGCCGATATCTTCACAAAGATCATGCCTACACCTAGATTCGAGACAATTCTAAGCAAGTTGGGAATGATAAACATCTATTCCTCAACTTGAGAGGGAGTGTTGGATAATTATCGTAGATAAGTTTAGGAGATTATCTTCTAGGAGATAACTTTATCTTCTAATAGATAAGATAAGATATACTATAGATAGGATAAGTTAGTATATACGAAAAATCTAGTAGTTTGGTAGTATTAGAATAGATTATACTGATGCATAATCAGAGAAATAAAGTGGGTTTTCTTATGATATTTTCTATACCCTCTTGTTTCAAAATCAAAAGGAGCAAAAACTAGAACAACAATGTTAATTGTGAATAAGTACTAATTTTATGACTACAGGCCATAGCTTCACTCTTTCAGTCACTAATCTCCTATAGGATATACACCTCACAGAGTCACAGTTACATTCTCATGGCTTAAGTGGTGATTTCATCCAGCATATTTATAAGGAATACACATAAAACAAGGCTAATCCTATTGACTATTCATACTATTATGGGATCTTATCAAAAGCATGTAGTTGGAAGTTCACGAAGGAGATAAAAATATCATAACCATCCCTATCAGTTTTGAATCTTACCAATTTACAGGAATTTGTTCCAACCAAGTCGAGCACATGTTCAATATCTTTTGCCTGGAAAACCTTACGGCAGACGGGGCAGTTCCCAATGCTTTCCCCCATGATTTCGTTCATATTTTCTATAGTAAACGAATAAAGACATATTAGAAAGTATTTTCCAAAATAATGCTCTAGCTCTAGAAGTATGCCCATCAATTTTTACTTAGATCTGCACAAAATGAAAACAAACATACCATTCCAACTTTCCATGTGGCTGACTGGCTGCTGTATTGTGGTAGTTGAGGTACTAGTGTTGCTTTTATTCTCTTTATGCAACCATTTCCACCATCTTATAATGCATTCACTGCCATGATTTGGATGGAAAAAAGATCATGTTTCATACCAAGTTGTAAACCTAGCAACTTACAAACTACAATAGAAACAATGAAAAACTCTACCTGTGAAAGCAATGATAACAAGACATCAATTTCATAAACGATGAGGTCTCATTCTGTTCATCTTCAGGAACCAAAGGGTACAAGCACAATGGACAGTCTCCATCAGGGTGATTCAAAATAGAGAGCTTTTCTACTGCTTCCTAAAAAATATCTCACCAGTTAAGAATTAATCAATAAAATTTGTGTGTTTGTTTGGGGTTTCAGTATTTGAAAAAATAATTAAAAAGGAAGAATAAACAAATAGAAGCACTATAATTCTAGAATATCATACGCATTGTGGAGCATACAACAGTTCCAATCCCGCAGCCATTAGAAAAATAACAGTATATGATCATAGGTTTTTCCTAGTATTGCCAACTACACAACATACTTAACTAATATGATTTTCAACTAACTTTTTAAAAATTTCACACCAAACTCCTATCGTAACTTAAATATTAACTCCATTTATCTTAGCTGGCTCATGGGTGAATCAATGCTGAACATCTAAACCCTGTAACTATCTATGAATATTTGCAATACACAGTGCAAAATACTTGAAGAAGATGGAGTAGAACAATTAGTAAATCCCCTCAAAGCTCAGACTCATAAGAGCACAATATACGCATATTCACAATGCAAATACATAGTAGCAATATGTGAAAAAAAAAGTTCTACATACCTCACAAAGAGCTACCAGCATGAGGCAAGAGGATAACTCATATGCTTTGTCTTGTATACTTGTGACCAGATGTTGTTTTCTGCGCTCATCAAGACCCTTGGATTCAACAAGATAAATATGGGGTGGCTCCTTCGGGTACTACCACAAGAAGTAGACAACTTAGAACAGAACCAAATCAGAAGCATACTTGTTTACACATGAATTTGTTCTTCAATTCATAACCTCAGCAATATGTTCTAAGCAACTGCAGATGATGAAGTATGCAAGAACTACTTATACACAGTCAATGGTTTCCAGTACCTGGGAACCTACTTGTATGCCAATCACAGCTTCCACAAACTGCAGATAAGCAAATCATAGTCATACATTAAGAAAATCAATAAAGATTCAAACTTTTGACGGTCATTAAGTTTAAAGAAAACAGATAAAAGAATTATCCTAGAAAGTATTCTAAATTCACATTCTTGATCAAGTTCAGTTAAGGGAAAACAGGAAAAAGATATGTAAAGACCGAAGCCACATACAAGCTGTCCTCTCCATTCGCTCAATTGTTGGAAATTGACCAAATTTCACCCCAGAGCTCAAAACTTTAAGCTATTGGACAGACAAGAGAGGTCTCAAACACTTTCAATCACAAGAAACAGCAACCTCATATCTCAAGAGATCAGACCAATACTACTCTTCCAAACAATCATCATCCCCTATGAAAAACAAACCATCCCGTTACAAACCACAAAGATCTCTACCTGCTGCGAAGAGACATCGGCGGTTCGAGGCCTGATATGGACAGTAAGATGAGGAGGGAATGAATCAAGAATCACGCAATCGTCTTCGTACACAGCTTTCACAGCTTCTGCTTCCATTTTCACTTCTTCTTCTTCTTCTTCTCGAGCCATTCTGGACAAAAATTTCGCTTAGTAGATATTAATTGATGAAATAAAACGTAGCGTGACGGAAGAGAAAGTTGTCCAGGATTGAATGATTCATAATATAACGTAGTATAATGTTTTTTTTTTTTAAAGTATAATGTTATTTAGAAAATGAATAAAATGAAATGTAACGTATGTATGTATATGATTATTATATTTCATATATTAAAATAATTTATTAATTATATATAATTTATTATTAATTATATAAAAATATTATTATTAATTATTTAATAAATTTTATTTTATTTTTATTTATATTTAAAAATAATCTATTTTTATTTTTATTTATATAAAATATATATAAAAATAATTTTTATTTTCATTAAAAAAATTTTATTAAAAATTTTATTATATTATTAATTATATACTATTTATTATTAATTATATAAAAATTATTATTAATTTTTTATTTTATTTTATTTTATTTTATTCTATGTGAATTATATATAAAATAATTTATTTATATTTTATTTATATAAAAATATATACAAACAATTAGAGAATAATTTTTAAATATGTTGTTATTTTTCATTAATAAAAATTGTATTTATTTTTTATTAATTATATGCAATTTATTATTAATTATATAAAAATATTATTATTTATTTAATACATTTTATTATATTAAATTTTATTATATTATATTCTATGTGATTTATATTTAAAAATAATTTATTTATTTATTATTTATATAGTAATATATACAAACAATTAAAGAATATATTTTTATATTTTTATTAATAAAATTATTATTATTTGTATATATTTTATTAATTAAAAATTATTATTATTTGTATATATTCCTATATAAATAATAAATAAATAGATTATTTTTAAATATAAAATTTTATATTATTATTAAATATATATAATTTATTACTAATAATATAAAATATTATTATATTATATTTAATATATTAATATTATGAGTTGATCATATTTGGTATCGAGAAGAATTATTGAGGGTATATTAGGCAGTTTGTATTTATTAGTTTACGTTTCATCCTAAACCCTCCGAATCGGAGGTTTATTATTTTAACTGTTTATAATAAAATAAAACGTAATATGAAATCCCCCACTTCTATTTTATTTTATTCTATTCTATTATGAAACCCTTAATTAAACAATAAAAGTTTCTTACGCCCCATCTCATTCTATTACTAACCCCTCAATCAAACGGGGCCTTAGAGATAGATACGAGTAACCAATTTCTTGACTGGTGAAAGCAATAAACCAAATATTTAAGACTTCTCTAGAGATGGGTCCGGTCCAACCTAGCCTAGCTCGTTGGAAGTTAATGGACCAGTCTTGCGTTCATTGGACCTTTGACTGATCGAGGCTTTTTGTATTTTCAATTTCAAAAACAGTTATGAGTTGAGTTGAGTTGAACTCGGGCTCGTAACTTAATTTTCTCAATCTAAACTTGGGCTCGTTGTTTTGAGCTTGATTGTTCAGATTAAGTTTAACTTATCGTCATCTCTAAACTTCCCTAATTAAGTTATAATAAACTCGAATTTAAGTTTGTTTTAAAGAATCTCTAGTTTTAAAGTTTTCCGCTTTTTAAAATTTGTTTTTAATTTACTATACAAATTGTAAAAAATTTTTAATTAAATAATTATCCTTTTGAAATTTTAAATTAAAACATTAATTTTTACTAATGTAATTAGTAAATAAATATTCACATGGTATTTAACGGAAATGCTATATTATCAAAATTAATTTTTGATTTACACAAAATTAAAAAAATTAGTTACTAAATGTTTAAATATGTTATCTCTTATTTAAGTTAAAAATAATAATAACCTAATTTATCTTTTAAATTTAGCACGAATTAATTAAGTTTAATTTAAATTAATAATTTAAAATAATTATAATAAATTATAATTTGATGTAATTTAATTAATTTTGTTTAAATTTAAGAATTAAGTTAAATCATAATAAAAATAATATTTGATTAGTTTATATTTGACGTTGATATTACGTATATTTTGTTTGTTATTTTTAATAAAAATATAATTGGAGATTATTTAAAAATAAAAAAATAGAAAGATTTTTTCAAAATATTTTAAAAATATATAGACAGTATATGTCTTTGGAAACGGACTTAAATCGATACTTTTGCGACGCCGTTTAGAAGGGTATAATAAAAGTAAGGCGGAAAAATAAAATTTCGAAAATTATGTTTTAAATACAATGGCATATTCGTAGATCTAGCAAAAGCCAGCCCCAAATAGCCAAGATAACCCCCGAGGAGCACGCTTAGAATTATCAGTACTATCAGTTATTTTATTACGAGTGTGTGTGTCGCCAACACTAGAATGAACAGTAAAGACGACAATAAATTGAAAAGCATTTCCTGATTAGGTTTCAGTTCACTCTCTCTCTATCTCTCTAATCAGTATCTTGCGGCTAGGGTCTCTCTCTCTCTACTCCCTGGAACCTTATCGAATTCTCCACCTATTTTCAGATCTGAACTGTAGACGATGGAGGTGTCGTTAGGATAAAGTTTTCGTTCGGGAGGGGCTTTGGAGGTTTGATTAGGAGAGATGGCGACCGCGAACCCTTTCGACTTGTTAGGCGATGAAGACGCTGAGGACCCGTCGCTCTTGATCGCGGCTCATCAGCAGAAGGTCGCCAACGCTGTCGCCGTGCCTAAGAAAGCTTCTTCACAGCCTCAGTCGAAGTCGGCGGCTCAGTCTCAACCTCCGGCTTCCAAGCCCCAGGCTAAGCTTCCGTCTAAGCCGCTCCCTCCTGCTCAGGCCGGTTAGTTACTTGATTTCATTTTTCATTCTTTTTCTGTTCTTTGCATTGTGTGTTGATTGGATGTTGATGCGTTTCTATTCCATTTTTTTGGCGTTATTTAAAGGAGTAGGTTTATATCTATCTGTTTGTCCGTATTAGCTTGGTTTCATCTACGCCCACACTCCACCGAAAGGAATTGCGTGGCGGTGGTTGGAATCATTTCTCAATTAGTCGGTTTTTTGCTTGATTTTATCGTATCCAGGACCTAAAATCCAAAAAGAATGATATAGTTTCCTCTTAGAAAACCTAGTTCTGAGCTCTAGACCACTCAAGAACAGCTTTGAGTTAGGGTTTTATTAAATTATTGATTAGAGATAATACTTTCGATGCTTTGAGAAATCATTTTTGGAGTGGCTTACAGCTACATACTTGAAAGAAGCCTGTTCTGAATTTTTCCCAAGAACATATTTTATCGATGTTTTGCCCCATCAAGTGGGCTTAACGACGTTTTGTTTAATTACTGGCGATGTTTTCAAACTCGCATTAACAAAAAGAGTTATTAACTGCTCTTGATGTTGCTGGAGACAAGCTTGTCGAGTGGAATAGAAATGTATGGAAAAGAAGCGAAACTTTGTGATAGTCTCGTATGAAGTTAATTCTTACATTACCTGGTTGCTTTGCTCATTGTCTTATTTCATTTTACGTTTCTCTTCTAGTCTTGAGCATCTCTATGGTGCTGGCTAATTTTCATGTCGTCTCACTGATGTAGTAAGGGAGGCAAAGAATGATACGGGCCGTGGCGGTGGACGTGGTTATGGCCGTGGTCGTGGTGGCTACGGTCGTGATTTTAACAGTGAGAATGGTCTCAGCAGTGCTGGTGCATCTGCAGGTCAAGGTGCAGCTGAAGATGGAGATAGGAGGCCCTTTGAGAGGCGTAGCTATGGTGGGCCTCGGGGTGTTCGCCGTGGAGGCTTTAATAATGGAGAAGTTGGTGATGGGGAGCGCCCTCGCCGTGCCTTTGACCGCCGAAGTGGGACAGTACACGGGTCTAATGTTTTCTCACAGTCAATATATTTTGCCCTAATTGCAGAGAAGTTTCATATAATCATAAGTATCTGTGGAAAATTTTCCCTTTTGATCATACATTAAATCTTAAATACTTCTGATTGTAGAAATGATTTCAAGCGTGAGGGAGCTGGTCGGGGCAATTGGGGAACCCAAACTGATGAACTAGCTCAGTAAGCAGAAGCTTCCTATTTTTTTTATTATCCTCATTATTTTTTTTACAATTCGGTTTTGGTGTTCTTTGCTTGCTGAAAAAATTCATCTCTGATTATGGCGTTGGAACTATTGCGGATTAGGGTGACTGAGGAAGTTGCCAATGAGCCTGAGAAGGTTTTGGAAGGTGAGAAGGCTGAGGGGGAGGAGGAAGCAGCCGATGGAAGTAAGGAAAACCTTGGCAATGAAACTAAAGAGAAGGAGCCTGAAGACAAGGTGAATGTCTTCTCATGTTGAAGATACACGCACTCTTTTATTCTTTACTTACAAAGATAGATGTTTTATAAGTAAATACAACCTGTTCCTCTCATAGTTATTTGAAATACCTGTAGCCTAATAATATCTAGTTTTTTCTTTAGGAGATGACTCTTGAAGAGTATGAAAAGCTACTCGAAGAGAAGAGGAAGGCCTTGCAGGCACATAAGACTGAAGAAAGAAAGGTCGATGCTAAAGAATTTGAGTCCATGCAGCAGCTTTCAAGCAAGAAGGGCAATGATGACGTTTTCATTAAACTTGTAAAGATCAATATTATCTTTTGATTTTGACCGTTAACTATGTTAAGAGAAAATGATTTTTGTCTTTCCTTTTTCTAATTGTTCTTTGATGATCAAAGGGTTCTGACAAGGATAAGCGCAAAGAAGCATCTGAGAAGGATGAGAAGGCTAAGAAGGTGTACAATGATAACTCTTTATAATAGATCATAAGAAACTTTCCTGAACTTCGCCATATATGAATAGTTAGCTCAGTTGTTGTCTTAAGCCTTTATTCTGATTTCCTCCTCATGTGTTACAGTCGGTAAGCATTAATGACTTCTTAAAGCCAGTGGAAGGAGAAAGATACTTTAGCCCCGGTGGTCGTGGCAGGAGCCGAGGAGGCCGAGGAGGGCGTAGTCCTCCTCGGCTGCGTAGTAGTGCAAGAGGAGAAGGGCGAGGAGGAGATTTAACGAGCAATGTGACAGCAGTAGCCCCTTCAATTGAAGATCCTGGTCAGTTCCCAACCTTGGGTGGCAAGTGAAGTGAGATTCACGGAACCCCTCTTACTATCTTTACTACTACTGCCCTTATATTTTTGGTAAGAGTCAAATGACTTCAATAATTCGGTCGGTTCTTAAATTTTATATGTCTCCAATTATGTATATTTAGGTGTTCCGTTTGTTCCAATGTGGTCTCCCTCTCCCAATGATTGCCACGCCACGCTATAGTGATATATAATGATCTTATTAAACTATTTAAGCACTTCCCTTCAGATGTCTTTGCCCGGTTTCATTATCGAATGCATGAAATGCTGATGTTGATGGGTTGATTAGTCTTATTTTGATTAGAAATCCGGTGGAGCAAAGTTTCGGTTCTTCAGCTTTGACGTAGGAGCTTAATGGGCTCTTGGGTATTTGAACTTAAGGTACTTGAGATTGGTCTAGAATAATATATGGGCTTATAATTGGGCTGAAGACAATTTAATGTGTTAGCTTGGGCCGACATTAATTAAATGTGTTAGCTTAGGACAAAAATGATTTAACTGGTTTTCACGTGAGTTAGTCTATAAAATTTAATGGCATTTAACATGGGCCTGTAATATTGAATGGGCCTAAGTTTTACTTGACTATAATGAGGACCTAATAAATGTATAACGGACCCCAAGTTGGGCCCAATTTAACGACATAAGGGTTTGATTTGGGCCCAGTTAGTGGTATTTGATGAGCCTTAACATGGGCCTAGGTTTTGCTTAATGAGCTTTACACATAATTAGCGTTTAATGGGTTCCAAAAACAGGCCATTTAGACATAAGTAATGTTTAGTAGGCTTTAATTAGGCCCAATTTATCGGGCCCAATCGCAATAATTTGCCGCAAATTTGGCTAAATGATGATTAACGATTAATAACTTCATCTTGGGCCTAAGTTAATGTTTTGCTTAATGGGCCCTATTTTGGGCCTTAATTTATGTTAAGGGCCACAAGAGAATAGATAATGTTCAACGACCTAAGTTAATGATTAATTGGCTTAGTTTGGGCCTAAATTTTGCTTATTGGAATTCATTGCGCACTTAAATGCGCATTTGTACTATACTGGCTTAATGTTGGGCTAAATTAATGTTTAACGGGCTTTAACGCCTTAAGTTTTTAAATGTAGGCTTTAAAGGGTCAAATCAAAAGCCCATTAATTAGGCCTAAATAATGTTTAGTGGGCTTGAACATATGACTAAGTTTTGCCTAATGGGCTTTACAGGGACCTGATTAATTTAACTGGGCCAGAGGGTTTGGTACCACAGTCGGAATATTCGTCAATCTATATCTGACTACGCCAGCATTGTTTCTCATTACTGAAACATTCCGTCTGTCATTTATTATGACAACAGTCAATACATGTGAAACTATCAATACAGATCTGAATAATATGATCTACCGAACTGTGGCTACCTTGTGTTAGTAGCTGCTCGAGCCCCCAGTATCCCGCCGCAAAGAAATTAAAACAGAACTTAATAACTGAATCAAAGGCCACTTTGATAGAAAGATACTGCAGATTCCAAACTGTTTGCTCAGGAAAAGATGTTAAAGAAACCAAAAAAAATATAAGTTTAATTCACTTTCCTTCTTTCTCAACAGTATGTAAGAAATACAACATGATTGGGAACCACTGTCGGCAAACGAAAACAAAGTTCACTGGCAATCACAAATAGTTAATTGGAAAATCAACCCCTGGAGTTATCCGGCGTTAAAGACGTTTGTTTGTCAATAGAAGTGCAAAACAACTAGCAGAAGTCAATGTAATACAATCAGCTTAATTCAATACCACAGAAATTAAGAAATGAGCGTATATTCATATTAGATTTTTATAACTACTTTGTCATCCAATTTCCCTAGAGCAATTCCGGTACTATAAATAGTCCCAGAACGCCAGCAATAAATTTGCTGGATCATCTTTTCAGTGGTGTGTCTAGAGACTAAACTGATAACTTTCTATCCACCAAAAATCATGAACAACATATTCAAAGCACAAGCACCAATAACTATTTGATCTGTGCCAATAAAAGTTTTCAGAAAGTTTGAGCAAAAACCCACATGATGATCAAGTTTTAAACCTGAACAGGATTAATGGATCCAGGGGACAGTTCCATATATAGTACAACATTTATAATTGTGATTACAACTCCAATAGTCGATAGGATTGCCAGTTCAAATCATCTTTGTTCATTTCAATGTAGCTAACTATTAAGAAGGATGCGTAAGGACGCTGCAACCAGAATGCACTTCTAATATGCAAAGTTACTTAAAAAGAAAACAAAACAATGACCAGCTCAATGAGAAAAATATGGACTTAGGTTACTTTGTAAGTTTATGCATATGACAGACATTAAAATGGTATGTTGATCACTTACGTCAAGACAAGGAATCAATTAACATCACGGCATGCTATGATTATAAACCAATCTCATAGAAAGAAAAGACAAAGTCAATCTAAATGTATATAAAGTTGCGGAAACTTGAAGTACAACTAAACCAAAGACACACAATTGAATGAAATTTGAAAACATAAGCCCGTGGGTAAAACAATTTTTTTGGTCCAATTGGCGATTTTCTTCTTAGGTCACCAATCTAAGCCTTTCTATTACAGTAAAAAAATTTCAAGGTTACCAAATCCAAGCACAAGAAAACAAGTCAAACAGAAATGAAATCTCAGTCATTACCCGGACGTGATACAGACAAGCACATGTGATAGTATGAGCATTTTCAAGACTCATTTACTTGCTGGTCCAGAATCGAGAACGTTCAAGGTGGTTTCTATTGCATCTGTGAAGAATTAAAGTTAGAGAAATAGTAATCCGCCAAACTCAAATTGTATTGTCCCCACTCAAATCCTAAAACTCGGTCTAAATTAAATTCTCAATTTGACAATATTTGACAGCCACGAGAGAAAACCAAATCGATAATCCCATGTATATATCTACGTTAAAAAATTAGTTTGTCCACCATAGGCAGTAACAGAAATTACAGAGTATAATAAATCTTAATCAAATTGATCCAAAAGAAAACTCCAAATCCTACGGCAATCCAAATCATTATTTAAGTATCAGATTCATCGTTATAAAACATATAATATGACCCGAGGATCAACTAGCGCCCTCGTAATGCATCTATCCAAGCCCTAACTACCGTATGTGAATCCAAGACGGTATACATATAGATGCGAAAAAATGTACGGAAGGAGCTAGAAGAAGCTGAAACTTCCTATGAGGAAGGCATGGAAGCACTATCGCGGTAGGAGGCATTGGCACCGGAGAGCGATATCTCTCCGGCTAGCTTACACTGGCATATCTCCCAAATTACCGCCGGTAAGAACTCTCACTCAGAGACGAACAGAGATGAAAATAACTGAAAATGAATATAACTACAAAGATCGGAGACATGTGATGGACGGGATAGTTCTCGGAGAGATATGAGCTCAAAAGGATATTTCCTAGAGAGAGAGAGAAAGTTCCTGTAGCTAATTACTGGCTTCTTCCAGAACCTAATCACTTCAAATTTGAACGCATGCACTTTGAGCGCGAAAGAGAGTAACTTAATTATGTGGTCGGGTCGGGCTTAAAACTTTGTGGATGCCCACATCTTCCGTCTTCTCGAAACAACTTAAAAGTCATCTTCTTCAAATTTCTAGTTTAAATTTTTTTAATTTTTTTTAAATAACTTCTGGTAACAAAAAAACTGCTTTCAAGAATAAATGAGATTTAATATATAAGTATTTAATATACATATCATATACAAAAACGTTATTATAAAAAGAGAGTTCTTAATTTGGGTTGAATACAACCGTACAAATTTTAAATTTTTGTTCAATTTTCAAGTTTTCAATTTAATTTACTTTAACAATGTCATGGTCATTTAATTATTAATTAATTAATTAATTTTTATAATTTATAAGTTCTTATAAACTAAAATAAATCGATTTTTTTTTCCAATTAACAACCGCGCTTTCAATTATACGATACGTAAGAAAAAAAATTCAATTATATTTTTAATTATTTAATTTTATTCAATATTTAATCAATTTTATGGCAGTCTAATATCGATCTAAACTTTTAAGTCTTAAATGTGTTTTAGTCAATTTAGCTTGAGCTGGTTAAAATTACTTGAGAAGCTTAACCAAATCTAGTTAAAAGCTCTTCTCAAATGTACCATACAACATCAAACATGAAGATAAGAAGGCTGTTCAACTTCATTAAAATGAATGGGTAACAGATGCAACAACACTACTAAACATATATATTACCATTTCTAATTTGTACAAGACCCATATTCAAGTTAAAGATCATAATCTTCTTGCAACAGTTTCAGTACCATATTATGAGGAAGGTCTAGCAGAAATACGGGTTCAACTTCAAGGAAATTATGGAAAGTAAATATCTCACAGGCCATATGAAAATTAGTAGGTTTTCTTTCACTTTGCACTAAGAGCAGCATCCACTCTTCTGACCAACAGGCTGTCCTCTGATTTGCACCGTTGGAGTTCTCGCATTGTTCATGGCTGGTTGACTCGCCATTCTGTATGAATAGTAGAAAAGGCAACAGATTAACACTATGAATGGTCTTGTGATTACCAGTGTAACAAAAAAATTGCAAACCAACTTCAAGGATCAACATTTGGTACGTTAATGAGCTTTATTTTATGCCATACCAACCAGTATGGTTGAATTACACATGCCACAATCATGTATGAAATCATCAGTACATTCCCTAGTTTAAGGTTCAAATTGATCAGTCTCAATCATCACGGTAAATGATGACGGAACTCTTAGTACCAATAAAAGCAAATTATGTCTACATTCTCAATTGATGTTCAACCAATTTTCCCGAAGGTCATATTGCACCCACCTGCGCAAAATCCTCTGTTTACTTTAGAATTGAGACTGCAATCTCTTGATAAATTAGCCACAATCCAGCTAAAACCTATTCAAACTAGAACCTCTTATGACTTAATAGATTTTTTCTACCCAGACTAAAGGGATACTTAACCGTTGGAATATTTATATCAGAAAGAAATTGGGGTCTAGTCCTTCATTTGATGCCGATCATAGACCAGAAAGGTTGCCTTTATTTCATGAAGTCAAAGGGAATAGCAAAGATGCTACTGAGTCAATCTCCATGGTCCACTAAGGCATGTCAACTTATTAACTGTGGGGTCTAATAAGTATTGAATTATATATTTTGTATATTTTTTCATAGCCATATAGAAATGGGATCATACCTATCCTTGATTGAAGACGCCATAGCCATGAAAGCTTGTTCTACATTAGTAGCATCTTTTGCACTAGTTTCCATGAAAGGAATGCCTATCTCATCGGCTAATGCCTACTCAGGAATCCAAGAAATAACAATTAGGAGGCAGGAAACAAATTGAACCAATGAGGCACTTGCCACAAATAGTTAAACAATATGAGAAAACTTGGCTATACCTTTCCTGTTTCATATGATACAACTTTATTTGCAGTGAGATCACACTTGTTGCCAACCAAAAGTTTGTTGACATTTTCACTAGCATAACGATCAATTTCACTCAGCCATTGTTTCACATTATTGAAACTTTCCTGGTCAGTCACATCATAAACAATCTACAACAGGATCCACCAAAGAAGATGTGTTTTATGATGACAATCAATAATGTTAAACTAGAAAAGGAAGCTACAGAAGTGAGAAACATTACTATGATGCCATGTGCGCCACGATAGTAGCTACTGGTGATTGTTCTAAATCGTTCTTGTCCAGCAGTGTCCCACTGCAAGGAAACAAAATGGATGTCAAACACTTATTCACGATGGATGACGTAAATTTAATGCAGCGTCCAAAATGCATATATAAATTAAGGAAAGGGGAAAAAATCATACAATTTGGAGTTTGATAGTCTTCCCATCTTGCTCCACTGTACGTATTTTCTACCAAAAAAAAAAGAAATGAAAATAACTTCAAGGGGCAAATAGAAAACATTTTATAGAAAGATAAACCAATGTTGGTGGCAATAGCAGTTACTTACAAAATCAACGCCTATGGTGCTTATGTAACTCTCAATGTATGAGTCATCCTGCATTAAAGGCATTAATGAGGTTATCAAGTCTAAAACAATTAGCTCTTTAGAGAGAACCTGACATACAATCAACATCAATCACTAATATGCAAGCATATGTATACAAGTCTTAGTAACTATTCAAAGATATTACCCATTTTAAAAATGCCTTTACATGTTAGTCAATGGATAATGTCTGAGACTAATCACTTAGATAAGGTCACTTCCTAGTAGAAAGCAAAGCAAGAGACAGGAAATTAATTAGCCATGTCAATGAAATTCAATATCAGTATTTGTTTGGATCGTACAGCAAATCTTAGAAGAAGACATGATTTGCCAACACCAGAATCTCCAATGAGAAGAAGCTTGAACAGATAATCACTGCAAAATTGAGCAAGGAAGAGTCAAGCGGATGGTATTTGTTTGGATCATATATATCCAATATGCATCCAAAAAGCATATACACATCATCATAGCCTATCAACAAGAACATGTCAACCAGCTAATTATATTTTACAGATTGTTAACTTTCTTCTTCAGTCATCATTCTAAACCATTTTATAAGATGAAAATTATGCTGCAGTTGATGAATTGTAACCAGAATTGCTATCTCAACTATGCAAAAGCTAGATTGTACAATAAGCTTCTCCTAGAGAAGAGTCCACAGAGTAAAAATTAGCACGTGTAAAGAAGTAGCATAGTAAACAAATTTTCGGGCTAAGAAATCTCACATTCAACAAATCTTATCAGCAATTTATTTTTTCTGAATGTATTAAGAAGAGAAAAATCCTCGAAGGCCTGTACTGCAGAATGAATTACTTTATTATCCAAAAGATAACCTTCTGACTTCATCTATATCAAATTCTTCACCCAAAATTCAAACATAATAATCGAAAACCAGCGAATGGTGATAGAAACCATCTATCATAACGAAATATGTGTCAAAAGTTGACCGTGACACAAAAAATTAGGTTACCCACTCTGGGCAATAAACGTCAACAAAGTAGAATGAATTTCAACTCAATCAAATAGATCTAAACCAAAACTCAAAGTTTTAGGGTTTACGAACCAAATCAGGCATCCAATCAATTACTAGGTACGATTCATCGCCACACAAAGGCATCTCAGGTCCTAAACCATCAATAAAGCGGTCTCGTAACGCGGCGTTCGAAGCCCTAACTATGGTAAGTGCATTGAAAGCATATTTACAAGCTTCTATATAAATCATACTAAAAACATGAGTTGGAACTTACTACTCGGTAGTCATGGTGGCAAGATAATATTAGAAGTGTCGGCGTCGGCGACGGTGCCGGAGTGTAATATCTCTCCGGCGATATTATGCCCGGTGACTCCCAAAGTATCGCGGCAAAAAACTAGCCAAGAGAGATCGAAGAAAATAACTAACACAACGACGTTGCAAAAGCGGAATGTGAAAGGAGAACGAAACGACAATTGAAAGAGTCTAAATAGTCGGCGTTTAGAGAACTTACATCGGGCCCAAGTCGGATCGAAAATCAATTCTAGAAACTTCCAGCTGTTATATCAAAACTTCTATCTATTAAAATTAGCTATTATTAATAATTAAAATTATTATTAGTGGTAAGATTTAGATAATAGAATTTATTACTTAATTTTGAATTATTAATTTGTTAAATAGATAATAAGTTATATATAATTTAATGAAAGTAAAGTGGAAATCTTTCCTTCCTCAAAAGTGAAAATCTTTTGTTTTGGGAATGAAAATATTCTCTTTGTATGTTTGGATGGGAAGTCCTGAGTCCTCTAGGAAAACTATTTTGGCTTTATATATGTGCATGCCTAAATGGCTACTCAATCACTAAAAAACCAACATTCCCAATACAAGTATGGCTCCAACAGTTCACTCAAACTATGAGTATCTCAACGTCCACCAACCTGCTTCTTCTGGTTACGTAAGCTAATTTGGTTTCATGCATATATGATTTTGCAGTTTAGTTATGGTGGTGTTGATCATGTCCATTAATGGCTGCTGCAGGAAATCGACCAAAGGAAGAGGTGTGTTGGTGGTAAAGTGCCGAGAAAGGATAACTTCATCAGTAAGATAAGGAGGGACGACAAAGCCACCAAAATTAGCAGCTTTTTGAAGAGACAGCCTACACTGTTCAAGAAAGCTAACGAGCTCCAGAAGTTATGTGGAGTCTCTGTTTCGATGGTGATTTACTCACGAGACGGAACTCTCTACACGTGGCCTGAGAACGAAGAACAAGTGAGGAGTTCCATAAGCATGTTCAAAGGAATTGAACCCAAGAACAAGCGTAAGCTCACGTTGATGAACATTTTGGCAGAGAAGAAGAGGAGACTGGAGAAGAAGAGGAGAAAGGTTGTGGCGAACAAGTTTCAGGAGCTGACCAAGTGGCTTGAGGGGTTATCAGAAGATGCGTTGAAAGAATCAATAGGTTACTTGGAAAAGAAGCTTATGGATTTTGAGGGGAAACTAGGTGGAGAAACTACTGGTCAGATATTGGAGAACCAAATGGTCCAGAGTAATGACATTAACATCAATCTCCAAGACGTTTGGGACGGAATAAGACGAGATGCAATTGGTACTAGTGATCATTATTGAATTGATAGTCCTTTTAGTCAGTTCGATTAGAATAACATTGGATCTCGAATATAATACTAGAATTTCACAACTTCTATAAACAAGGCTTAGAGATGTTTCTGTATGTTATTACATGTTGGAATGTACTTTCCACTTTTTTTTGTTTACAAACTTACGACGTTATCTAATATGTTTCTCTGTCGTACGTTATTTAAAATTATATAATAATTAATATATTTTACTTTATATATTATTTAATATATTTTAAATAATTTTTATATACATAAATAATTTTTATTACAAAATAAAATATAGCTAAAATTAAAAGTGCTTTTTATTTTTATATTGTCAAACAGTCCATTGTACAAAACTTTTTCAAAAGAGCTATTTTTTAAATGACATTCAAACAATTAACTATTTCTTAGAAAAGTTTTCTAAAAAAAGCTTCACAAATAAAAAAAATTCTACTAGTATAAGCCCAACTAAATAGAGGCCAAATCTCTTCAAATTTCATAAATCAGTGAGACTTTTATCGAATTATTGTTATTGTTATAAAACATATACTACCTCCGATTCGTAATAAGTGTTGTTTTAGATACATTTTAATTATTTAAAATAAGTGTCATTCTTGACTTTGTATGTATGTTTATAATTTTACTTCCAAAATTAACCTTT
>JAOTBA010000009.1:24245192-24270055 GCA_025629845.1 Erythroxylum squamatum
AAAAGGGTAAAAAAATCTGAATAAAAAAAGTCAATGAAGCATGTAGTTTTTATCTCTCTTTTTGTAGGCTTTCATTTAAAAAAGTCATTGGCTCAAATAATAGTAATTTTAATAAAAATAGATTGACTTAGATTTTATTTTTTATTTGATATCTTAATATATCTTTTTTTTTTGTCACCAATTAAATTAATGGGAGTAAAATTTTAATTATTTTTATGAAATTAAAATTTAAAATAATAATTTTAAATTTAAAAATTTTTAGAAGCAGTGGGGGCAAGTGCCCCCACTGTGGCTCCGCCCATGAGTGCAATACAATAAGTTAAGGGTTGAAAGAGTCTCGTACGTCTAAGTATAGGGCTTTTCACATATTAATAATAACTTCAATTAGCATAAAAAATTATTATACAAATATAATTAAGGGGAATATAAAGTGTTTAAAATTTTACAATTTTATCATATAATAAATAATAATTACATAAAATATTAAATAAAAAGAATAATAAATATTTATGACTCACTAGCTATTACAATTTATAACAAGAGTTCACACTGAGGAAATAACCAACTAAAAGTGAAAACTGAAACAAAAATATTTATAATTGGATTTATATTGCATATATAGAATTTAAAGATACATGAAATATAAGTGAAATTAAAAAAAGAGGAGAAATAAAAACTTGGAGCTTTATTCAATCGAATAACCGCTCAAATCACATTGATCTGAGTTTTCATTGGATACAAAATCCTTATCATCGAGAGGAACCCCATCATCACCATTATTCAAATTCATTGCACCAAATGACATGTCATTATTTTCTCATATAAAATTATCTTCTCTCAGTCTCATATACCAAACCCGGTTCTTCAGAAATCTAATCCGCCAAAAGATCAATATGGTTAAGGTCAATTAAATCTATAAATCTAATTGTTCTATTAAGAGTACTAGCAAACAAATAAAATTAAATTATTAAGAAATTGCAAGAAAATATACCTAACTTAATAATAATAATAAGTTATTGACCAAAACTTTAGATTATATCGACCAAAGATCAAGTCATTTAATGTTTTGTGCTCTAACCTATTCCTTTCCTTGGAATGAACAAATTCAAATGTACTTTAATTCTTTGCATACCTGTTGCACTCACACATTGACTTAGAATTCGAATTACAAACTTTTACAATTCTGGAATATCACTTCTGAATTAGTCTCACCAAGCAACTTTAAGACAAAAAGTATCATTATAAATAAAATAAAGTGATGATTAATTTTCAACAAGTAACAAAAATGAGAAAAATGTATACCTAAATTAAGTTTGTCTCTTTGACAAATAGCAATTGGTATCCCAAAATGACTAGAAGCATCCATAAAAATCTCCATTTGTGAGTTAAGGAGATCTTGTATCATCTTATGAGTAATAATTGTTGTAATAGTTAATATTATTCTCCTATTAACTTCAATTTTCTTTGTAAAAGTTGGTCTGAAATAGATACTAAGATTTAAAAATGTCTCAGTTGTAAACAACAGAGAGTAAAGTTGCTTATCTCATTTCTCATTGATGACTACAAGATAAGATGTGTACAAAAAAAAATCTATTTTTCATATTGATCTTAATTGTTTCCTTCACCCTCTCCATGACATCATAAAATAACTAATTGTTTCCTTCCAATCACTATCAGTTAGATGAAGCACCCTCACCATAGACTTACAAACTTAGATGACACATTAACACTGAGACCAAAATTCATTATTTTCAAGTATAATTCTAAAAACCTCTAATCGAACATTAGACCTAATATGTTGAGATGCAACTCACTTATCACTTATAAATATTTGTCTCAACTCCTTCTTTATTAGAATAAAACACTGAAGTAATAAGAAATTAGTTGCAAATCTTGTAGTAGCAGGATAACACAAATTCATACGATTGGTAAAATTCTCTCTCATTAAATTAAAGATCCATGTACGATTGTAAATGAACTTGGTCACCTTTCTTGCTTTCTGCACAGTCTTATCAATAATAAGAAAATACCTAGCATCTTCTATAGTTTCAACATCAGATTAGTGCAATGTACAACATCACAAAGAGTCTATTAAAAAAGAATTATATTTGTTTTGCAAACCTTCTTTCAGCTGCTTTATTAGCAGAATCATTGTGAGTAATGTACTAAACAATATTTTCTGATCCAACTTCATTCACAACTTTATCAAATATTTGAAATAGAGTATTAGTATTCCTAACAAAGCTAAATGCATCATTGGACTTCAAAAATATTGTCCCTTTTACGTAATAATAATAGTAGTAGTAGTAGTAGTAGTAGTAGTAGTAGTAGTAGTAGTAGTAGTAGTAATACATTCTTTATATTATCATCCCAATTAATAATGCATAATTAAATTAAGTGTTACTCAATTAAATTAAATACCAACTTAAGTTCATAACACACCTTAAACAAGTCCATTTAAGTCCTATTATACCATATAAATTAACCTAACCTTATATAGTTCATCAATTGCACAAAATCCCTCTTTTCACCTTCTAATCATTTCCCACAATTGTGGGATAAGTGACCCAAAACCTCCAAACAATTGTTTTCACAGGGCAGATTTTTGGACCAGTTTTGTATGGCCATTCTGACCTAGAAACTGACGTTTTTAAACAGTATGTTCTTATTAAAAAAATGTTCCTATATGTATTAAGTTTCAAAAGAAATAAAGTTAATGCAATTTGGTTCATTATTTCGAGAGTTATACCTAAAATACTACAAATTGTTCTCAACCGTGGACAACAACCACAACTCAACTTCAAGCCAAATTTCAAACCCCTTAGTGACAGAAATCAATTTCGATTCCTTCATGAAAGTTGTAAATATATGTATCTAGTTTAATCTGAATTTAAAATCATTCCATTTTTATGTCCACAGGTCAAGATATGGCTAAAATACTGATGCCTGTTCAGTAGAACTGCTTCTTCTAACAAGTACTTAGCATGTATCAAGTTTCTAACCTCAATTCTTCATTATTTCAGATGTTCAAGCTAAACTTAGCTTCCAAGCAATCAACATATACCTATTATTAAGGTGCAACTTTCAGCGCCAACTAGATAATAATACATTGAGTTACAAGACCTACTTCTTGATGAAATAACTTACAAAGATGATGATCTAAGATTCAGCAAAGTTCTAGAGGTTGAGAGGGGGAGTTGGAGAATTTCGGTGCAGAGAAGAGAGCAAAGTGAAGAATGAGCAAAATAGAAATTGCTCTAGCAGAATTTGCTACATCCAAAGCTAGGTGTCATTGAATTGGAGCAACATATGTCTCTATGCATGAGCTTCATGTGTAGCATGTAGGAGCTGCCATGTGTCAATGATATATTAGGCCATATGTCACACACTTAGTGCTGCCATTTGTCAATGTATCAACTATGCCATTTGTCAATGCTTTAACCATGCAAAATATCAGTAATTCATAGGTTAATCGTTCTAATTTTCATGTACCAACTTAACTTGCCACTTGACAATTTTTCCTAGACAAATGTATATTTAAATACCTCAATTCTTTAATGGCATCAATTAATTTCAATTCACTAACTATGATCCACTTGACCAAAAATTCAAGTCATATGTCTTTCATATTCTAATCATAGCACAATTCTGACTCCTATCACATATGTACTTTCATAAATATGAATTATTTCAACTAGGGTGTACTTTAGGGCCTTACACTTCAATATACTCACCATCATCCTGAATACTAATAAAAAAACTTTTATTACCAATTTCGTTGTTTAATCTTTGCTTCTATCTTTCTCATGCTAATAATTTTTAAGCAAAGTCTTCATTTGTCATTTCGTACTATGACTCACTTTTTTACAAGGCTCCACATCACCCTTGATCCTAACTAAATGCTTCATTAATCTGGTTATTCTCCCACCTTTCAAATGCTTGTTACAGTATAAATAAATATATGGTTCTTCATTCCAGGAACCAATCAAGCATGAGTCCAAGTTGGATCATTGAATTTTTCTATACCTGAAGCGACTGAATTATCAGGTGTACTTAAACTTCCTTCTATTTATCTTTAAAAAAATGAAGACATATATTAAAATTAATTTAATAACTTCATATCAAAATCAAGTTGTGTATAATAATAGGAAGAAATAGAGCAACAATAGTTTCTCAACAATCATATATATATATACATGCAAATGACCTTCATAAACTTATATAAATGATTCTTTAAGAAAAATCGATAATTAAGCACATCCTACCTAACAAAATTTCATGTTTCTTAACCCAAAATTCAAATGTATGCATTGATTGCTACACTTTCACAACTAGAATTTATTTTGCATGATTATATAATTTAAACATAAGTTACAATTCACAATTATAACCCATTTTTGTGTAATTGCATTATTCTACCATAAAGTCACAATTGTAACCATTTTGTATGATTACATAATTCAACTATAACTCATTTTGCTGATTACATAATTTAACTATAAACTTATAAGTCATATCTATAACTTAATTTGTGTAATTACATAATTCAACTATAAAGTCATAAATATGATTCTTTTGTATGATTATATGATTCAAACATAAACTCACATCTATAAACTATTTTGTATGATGACATAAATTTGTAACTATACCTCATTTTGTATGATTACATAATTTAACGATAAACTTATAATGTAACTCTTTTTTCTGTGATTATATCTATCATAAACTCACATTTTTAACTTAATTTGTGTAATCGCATAATTCAACCTAAATTAAGTAACCTATTTTGTATATTACAAATCAATTTATAATATATAACCTAATTTATAATAAAAACCAACATTTAATTTAATATTTCTCGAATTTCAAACAATAGCACAAACTTCAATTTTATATTGAATGATTGAATCCCCAATTTCGATAATCCAAACAACACAAAAGACAAAACACATTCAAATTTCAAATATTTTAATTCTACATAGAATCCTTAATCTTATTCCATAATTTCCAAAATTTAGGTAAAACAAACATGTCTATCCAATATTTCAATATCAAGCTATCCTCTATTTCCAAAATGCGAAGTCTAAACTTCGATTACTTTTATTATTTATGACACAACTATAAGTCGCTCACACACACAACAACTACCAACTCAACACTCAACACAACCCAAATCCACTAATCAATGTTGAAGCGCACTACACACAGTTCAATTGTTCAAGGTTGATTTGCATTTTACAACTATGAGACTTGAAGTTTGTAGTTCCACTCAGTTTCTGATGTCGCTCCACAAGTTCACGGGTCCCAAGTAGTATAGTATAATATCGTCCCACAGGGAGTAATTGTGTAAGTGCTAGGCTTGGATCACTCAATTAATTGGACTAAGCAATTGTGTAAGAATGGGGAATTTAATTAAGAAATTTAACTATAAAAAATAACAAAATCAAAACTAAAGAAAATTTCGAATATCTCTAGGGGATAATCTGAATGGAATGTAGTAGGCTTCAAGGATGATTACACTTTTTGTGTTTTCTATGGACTTTACTTGGATCAATTTATTAGGCGAATTTTTGGTTGATAGACGGTTGAGCCTAGAGTTTTTTAGATCCTTTTTCAAGGTATTAAAGGAGTATTACGCAATAATCCTAGTCTACTATCGTAGCCTAGCAATCAAGCATAATCCATTAAGATCTTTGCTAACCCAGTTTTCTCTTATAAATTCAGTTCATGTCTAAATCTGAAATTTATAAGTTCACTATTTTGGAGTTCCGTTATTAATTTTCACCTATCGGTTCTTCAATTAACAACTGATGCTAAGTAATGGTTGGCCAAACACAATACCAGTAAAATTAATATCAAAACAGAAAAATCAAACCCATAAATCCATACTCGTAAATCAACCGAAATTCAATCCACAGAAAATTAGCTAAAAGCTTTTCCCAAACTTGAAGCTTGAGGAAGCTACTCAATCATAATAAAATGAAGACCACAGAAATTAGAGTTGTCAAACAGTATTTGGAGAAATCAGATAATAAAATAGATAACGAATGAGTTTTGAGATCCCCTTTTTTTGTTGCGTCACCCTCTTTTCTGCTCCCTGTTGTGCGTCTGCTGGAGCTCCTCTCTTCTTGTCTGCGTGGTCAGTCTCTACTGTCAAGATGTAGCTCCTCTCTTCTTGTCTGCGTGGTCTCGTTGGTCAGCCTCTTGCGTGTCTCCTCCAAGTAAAACTTATTTTCGTTTTTGGAGTGTCGGCGTTTCAAGTGGTTGTCCTCTGCTTAATTAAAAACCTCCCAAAACTAAAACCCCCTTGTAACTTGGTGCCTGCGTGGTTTGCTACTGTAGCGTGATTTTCGTTTTTCCACTGTAGCTCCCCTCTTTGGCCAACTTTTTTTTTCTTGTTTTTGTGTATCTCTATAGCTCTCTCTTCAGTTCACACACACCACCTTTCAGCTCTTCTATTTTCCTCCTTTTTTTTCAGTTCACTCTACTCCTTCAGTTCACGCTACTCACCTTCCTCTTGATTTTTCAGCTCCTTCTAATTCGTTGTTTCTTCAAGCACCCACGCAAATCCCACAAAAACCTCCAACACCAACTGCCACTCGCACCTTTCTCCCCACATACGCACACAGCCTCTTGATCACCCCCCTTTTGCTTTTGCTTCTGCTATCTCTTTTTTTATCTCCTAGCTACTCACACCTTTCATCACATACACCCCCGTAACGCACAGTTCACCTCCCACATGATTTTTGTTTTCTTTCTCTTTGTCTTCACACCACTCCACGCTTCCTTTTGCTCACGCCCCACTTGTGTTTTGTTTTTAGCCAACCCATGTAATGTTTTCTTGAGCTAGTCCCACCTTTGGTGTATCTCTAGTTTGTAACGTTGATAGCTCAATATGCTGGAGCCCCAATGCTGCGTTTTTTCTGGTGTAGCCTTATTGCTTGGTTTGTGGTGGGTCTCCTTTGCTTGCCCCTTTCTTTGGTGTAACGTCCCTGTCTGAATTTAGAGTCCTCTAAGTGGAGAGTTTTTGAGTAAATGGAGCCCCCCCCCTGCTGGTTTTTTGCTGTCAACATTGGAGAGTGTTGGAGCCCCCTTTCAATGATTTTCGTTTTTCTTTTGGTGTAAAGTTGAGAGCTCTATGTCAAAGTGAGTGGAGAGTATTCTTGATATTGAACGTTGGTGGATTCTCCTTTCTCCAAGCCTCCCACTCCTCCTTTTGTTGTCACGTTATTCCCACTTATTTGTTTTCTTTCAAAACAACCAGCTGCCACTTTAGCTATCCCCCGTTGGTGTCCCACTTCTCTGCTGGTCGTTGGAGAGTAACCCCAAAAATGAAGAGTGAGTGCTGGAGCTTTTTTTCTCTTGTAACGTTAGTCTCCCTTGGTTTGTAACGTTGATAGCTGAATGGTGGGTAAATGGAGTAACGTTGAGAGCTCCCCAAAAATCAAGTGAGTTGAGAGGAATGAAAAATAATAAGTGAGTGCCCAAAAATTCCAAAATTATGGAGAGTCTCTTTGCTTTTGTTTGTAACGTTGTTGGTGGTTCTCAAGCTCCTCCAGCTGCATGCGCTGATTTCGTTTGGTGGTGCTTTGTGGTAATGCGTGGTGGTCCCCCCATTAAAATCCTTTTGGTCTGCGTCGTTGTTTTCTTTCTTGGCTGCGTGATTTGTTTTCTTGGAGCTAGCGTGTGTTTATTTTTCTCCTCCAGTTGCATGCGTCGTGTGTCCTCTTGCTGGTAGCTTCCACTCTAGCCTCTACGTCACTGCGACTAGCTTCCCTATATTTTTGTTGTTTTCGTTTTTTTGATGTGTCACGTAGTGGGTCTTTTGGAGCTCTCCTCTTGTAGCAGATATTGACGACTCCACATGTAACCTGATGTTGTCGTTTTTACGGTCATCCTCAAGCTAGCTCCTAGTTTAAAATCCTTCCCAAATTAATTCCTTGGTGGCTTGCGTTTTGGGCTGGTGTTTATGACGTGTGCTTCTTCTTTTTCCCTTTTACATTTTGCTCCTTTTTACTTGCCGTTTTGGACTGTTGTTTTTACCCACGCTTTCCTTGGACTGTTGTGGTCTTTTATAATTAAAATCAGGTGCATTTTCTACAAATTAAACATGAACAATTATAAATGCAAATTCAGGTAAACTAAACAATTTAGCAGGAAATATATGTATAAAACTCAATAATTAATCCAAAAATTAAGAAAAAATGCCACTCATTTCAATGATAAAAGTGCCTTTAACACCACACTATCTTAACTTCCAAAAATACTACATTATCCAACATAATGGAATTTTATACCAAATCCTATTCCAAGTCAAGTTCTTATCATAAAAGATATATATCAAAAATACAAATAATTCTCAAAATAAAATATCTTAATAATCTCCCTTTTTTTACAGTATTTATTACATCAAAATCTCCCCCTGAATAATAAAAATGGAAACTCCCCCTGAATAATAAAAATGGCAGTATTTATTACATCAAATTCAATGTCAATTGTCAAGTCAACAATTAACTATCATCAATAAAGTAGTAAAACTAATAAACAAGTTCTTATCTCCCCCTTGGGACAAAGCAATGTCAAAAGAGGGTAAGAACCACTGCATGAAGCAGAATGAAGGACTCATTGTTTAAGCAGTTGAAGTGTAATAAGACTCGCCTGAAACATACTCTCAATCCTATCGATTTCATCAAATAAGGCAACATGTGCATTGGCAGTTGATGCAACAACCTGTGTAAATGACCTAGACGAGGAGTATGACAAATTGATCACTCGAGCTTGCTTATTGACTTAGGATCCGATGAGAGATATTTATAAAGGACATAGGCTCTAGCACAACGGAATCAACACAAGAGACATCATGTGTATGCAAAAACTGAGTAATCAAATAAGAAAAGCCTAATAATGATTATAGTTTACTAACAGCCATTAGCATAGCCTCAATAATTGACCTCCGCAGATTGAAGTTAACTCTAGTGCCTATCACATACACAAACTTGGCCTGATCAGGATATATAGTTATAGTATGGGTACTTGGCAACCAATTAGTTAACAGAAGTTTATGAATAACAAAATACTTTTGTGATAGATCAAAAGCATGGAGCGCAGCAGTGGACGACCAAGAGGACAATTTCCCACCAGTCAAAACATTAGCCAACATATCAATAGTCACATCAAATCCATTTGCATACGATTGATCCCTAATTAAATTGACAAACCTTAAAATTTCATTCAACGAATCAGGATCAAATTTAAAGAATCTCCCCCACACATATACCATATGAAAATACAAAGCAGTCTCATCCAAAACTCCTTTATCTAACTTGCAGTAAAATTTAGCATCAAAATGTTAAGGAAATAACGCAACATTTAACAAATGTTGCTCATTCAGCAAAGTATCAAATGTTTCTCATTCAGCAAAGTATCCAAATATTTCAATAAGATTAATAAGATGATTAAGAACAAACCTGGTACAGCGAGTGAATCCCATTTTTGTTGAGCTTCCAAGGAATAGATTTAGTGGACAAGGTTTGCTTCACTAACAAACGAGCAGGATACTAATGGTGAGGCATCCAAACTAACTTCTGAGCCATTTGTTTCACACAACCTCTGGAAGTGAAAGGAGCAGTTGACAGGATAGAGATAGTCGAAGGTGGTGGTGCATTAGGCGTAGCATTGGCATCCTCCGAAGTAGATGAAGAATCATCAACAGATAATTCTACAAAAAGATGAGATAAAACTCGTTGAACATTAGCATCATTAGACTACAACACCAGAATGGATGGAGGATTGGGAAGCACAATAGGTGCCACCGAGGATGACCTAGCACTAGTAGTCAGTGACGCTTGAGGTGGGTTCTGCCGCAGACGATTTGAGCAGCAAGGTGGCTCGACCGTAGGTGGTGGGTTAGAATGAGCTTGTGACGGAGAAGCTACCGATGACCGCTCCAAAAGATGGGAAGAAGTTGGGAGTTTAGGTTTTGCCATCGATGCTTTCGAAGAAGAAAGATGCCTATGGAGATGGTGGTAAGGTGCGACGATAAGAGGCAGCAATGGCGTGCAATGTTGAGAGAGCCAAGAGAGGGGTCAAAAATGAAGAAGAGGGAAAGTGGTGTTTGGGCGGGCAAGCAATTTAAAAAAAACAGAGAAGGAGAGTGGGGGTGTACGATAGTAAAAAATAAGAACAAAAATTAGGGTTAACCCCTTTTTGATTTTCTGATTTTTAATAATAAACTACATCAATATATTTCAAAATTGTAAATCACATAGTCCCAGTGCTCCACGAAGAGATGCAAACTTGATGGAATCAAGAGGTTTCGTAAAAATGTCAGCCAATTGCTTCTCAGTCGTTACATAGGAAAGAACTGCAACTTTAGACTCCACTAGCTCTCGAATGAAGTAATACTTCAAGACAATATGTTTGGTTCTTGAATGTTAAACTGGGTTTTCAGAAATGTGTATGGTGCTCTTATTATCACACATAACAGTCAAAACATCTTGAATAACTCCATAGTCTTCCAACATTTACTTCATCCATAAAAGTTGAGAACAACAACTACCGACTAGAGCACTTCTGCTATCGACAACGAGATTTAATTTTGTTTCGTAGTCTAAATTTTGGCCCAATTTGCATCACTATAACCAACCAATGATGCTTCTGTATAGACTCACATCAACACTTTCGCCATGATCATCTTTATTCAACTTTGTTGAGACACTCATCGGTGTTCTAGCATGACGTGCACTTTTAAGCCCAAATTTCTTCACCAAATTCTTTACATATTTGGTTTGAGACACGAAGATACTATCTTTAACTTGCTTGTCCTAAGAAAAAATTCAATTCTCCCACTATACCCATCTCAAACTCGTTTGTCATCATCTTTACAAAGTCGTCCACCATCTTCGGATTAGTGGAGCTAAACACTATATCATCTATATATATTTATGCAATTATCAAATCATATCTAAATTATTTTAGAAATAAAGTCTTGTCTACGCTATCTCATTCATATCCTTGATTGAGTAGATATTGGGTGAGTCTCTCATGCCAAGCCCTTAGCGCTTGCTTAAGATTGTAAAGAGCCTTTTTGAGCTTAAATACATGATCAACATGTACCGAATTAATGAAACCCTTTGGCTATTCAACTTATACTTCTTTTTGCATAAATCCATTCAAGAACGTGCTCTCCACATCCATTTGATAAAGTTTGAATCTTTTCATGCATGTTATGGCTAAAAGAAGTCTAATTGACTATAGCCTTCCTACTGGGGCAAATGTTTCTTCAAAACAATGCCTTCAATTTGAGAGTATCCTTGAGAAACTAACTTGGCCTTATTTCTCGTTACATTACCTTTGTCATCGATTTTGTTGCGAAACACCCATTTGGTTCCAATCATATTCATATTCGATGTCCTTGGCACTAGTTCCTATACATCATTTCGAGCAAATTATACCAACTCTTCTTGTATTGCAGCAACCCAGAATTCATCTTGCAACGCTTTTTTTGCATTCTTTGGTTCAAATGAGGAAGTGTAGCATATAAGCCCTGCAAGCTCTCGATAATCTATTCTTTTTCTTTCTCTTATGTTTCTTCTATCACTAATCTCACCAATCACATTCTCAACAGGTGACTCCGTCTAATTCTTGATGGAGGATCTTTATTGAAATCACCTTCCCTTGAGTCTTAGTCATTCACAAAGTTTGTTTCTGCATCAGATGTTTGGTTGGTTTCTTCCTCAGAAGTAATCGGCTGGTTATCTATCTGATTGGTTTCTTTTCTAGTAATAACTAACTGTGGATCTAAACATTCTCTACTTTTAACTTCATTCTACCTCTATTTTGACGTGTGAAATTGATTTTGAATATTTTCTTCTACCACCTTATCAATTACTTGGTGCGCACCATCTACAATAACATTCACAGATTCCACACTATCTTAGTTTTTTGGTTGAAAACATGATACACCTTACTATGGATTGAATATCCAAGGAAGATACCCTTATCGCTCTTACTTTCAAACTTCCCCAAGTTGTTCTTAATATCTCTAAGAATGTACTATTGGCTGCCAAACACATGGAAATAGCCAAAATCCAATTTCTTTCCTTTCTATAGTTCATAAGTTGTCTTTTTCAAGATGTTTCTAAGATGAACTATGTTGCATATGTGATTTGTCGTGTTTATTACTTCAGCCCAAAATCTCATTGACATTTTTTCTTCCATTCAACATTGATCTGACTATCTCTTAAAGAGTGCAATTCTTCCTTTCTACAACTTCATTTTGTTATGGCTTTTTAGGCGTTGAAAACTCTTGTATAATATGTCTATCATAAAAATTGTTAAAACTTGCATTCTAAAACTACCTTCTATAATCAGATCTGATTCTCAAAATTGTCATATTTTTTTGATTTGTAATATGCACATATAGGTTTCTAAATGGCTCAAATGCATCTAATTTTTCTTTCAAGAAAGCTGCCCAAGTATATCTAGAGTAGTCATTTAACATATGTCAACAAATACCTCATCCTACCAATACTCGCATGTTATATTGGGCCTACCAAATCCATATGAATCAATTCAAATATACAAATTACTTTTCTATGTAGTTTTTATTTTTTTTTAATAATTCTTTTTGGCCTTAGATAACTTAGAATTAGATTAGTTCATCGAATCCTCGAGAGATCGACACCTTTAAGTAGTCATTAACATATGTCAAGAAATACCTCATCCTACCACTACTTGCATATTATATTGGGCCTACCAAATCCATATGAATCAATTCAAATATACAAATTACTTTTCTATGTAGTTTTGTTTCTAATAATTCTTTCAGGCCTTAGATAACTTAGAATTAGATTAGTTCATCGAATACTACAAGTTTACAATCCATGTAGTTACATATATTAGGGTTTTTATTAGAAGTAAAACTTGCTCAACAAGCTGCCATCTTAAACCGAGGTGAACCTAAAAAAATGTAAGTCTTATAACCCTGAGGAGCGTAAAGGAAATTGAGGGTCCTAGGAGAACTCCACCGAGGATTGCCAATGAAGAAGAACTTGAGAAGGAGTTGGGAAAGGAAGAAAGCCCTTTATCAAGTACAAAGCTAAATTTCAAAAGCCCTAATTTTATTAAGACTATTCCTCCACCTTTTCCGAGCAGATTGCCAAGACCAAATAAGGAGGAGAAAGACAAGAAGATATTAAAGACTTTCTGAAAAATGGAAGTGGACATACCTTTGCTCGATGTAATTAAGCAAGTACCAAGGTACGTTAAATTCCTCAAAGAATGGTTGTTACTACTCCAAGGTTGCGTAGAAGCAACAGAATATCCCATAAACCAGCCTGGCTAAGTGATCTTGTGTCTCAAGCAACCACCAACAATGTTTTATCTTCATATCCTTGTTCTCAGTATTCTGGTTGTCGTTTCTCGAATTACACTCCTTCTACTTTCCCTTTTATACCTACCCCACATTTTACCCCCACATACATATCTTTTTTGGCCAATGTTTCCAATATTTAGGAACCTCAATCTTATCATTAGGCTAAGTGTAATGTGCATTGGAGAAAAGCTATGCAGTAGGAGTTGGCAGCACTGGAATCTAATAAAACTTGGATTTTAACTCCTTTATTAGTTGGTAAGAAGGCCATTGGTTCCATGTGGATTTATAAGGTGAAACTTAAACCTTATGGGACTGTTGATGGCTATAAGGTTAGGTTAGTTGCAACAGGGTATCATCAAATTGAAGGAATTGACTTCACTGATAGTTTTTCACCAGTCCCTAAAACAATAACTGTACAGTTGTTGCTAGTAGTTGCAGCACATTTTTCTTGGAATATACATCAGTTAGATGTGAATAATGCTTTTTTGCATGGCTTTATTGATGAGGAAGTGTACATGTTAACTCCAGATGGGTATACTAAGGTTAGTCCTTATGAGGTTTGCTAGTTGAATCGGTCTTTGAATGGCTTAAAGCAAGCCTCACGACAATCGAATTGTGAATTTACTAAACATTTGCTTTCTTACGGTTTTACACAATCACAACATGATCATTGTTTGTTTACCAAATCCACTGGTTCTACTTTTGTTGCCCTTCTTATCTATGTAGATGACATTCTGTTAATTGGACCATCTGAAGATGTATTAAGAGATGTTAAAAGTTTTCTGCATTTTGCTTTTACTATTAAGGATCTTGGCCCAGCTAAATATTTCCATGGTTTAGAGATTGCTAGATCATCTATTTGTTTTGTATGTTAATCAGAGGAAATATGTATTGGATATTTTATCAAATTCAGGTTTGATTGGTGCCAAACTAGTTTCTACTCCATTGCCTAAGGGCTTGCAATTAACTGATAAATCTAGTCAGTTATTGGATGATGTTGGGCAATATCGAAGGTTGATTGATAGGTTACTATATTTGAGTTTTACTAGGACTGACATTACTTTTGCAGTGCAACAGTTAAGTCAGTTTCTTAGTGTTCCTTGTAAAGTCACTGGGATGCTGCTCTTCATTTGTTGAAATATTTGAGAGGTTGTCGTTCTAAGGGTTTGTTTTTTCCTGCTTCTTCTGTTACTGCAGCATCCTCTCTTTGTTCCCTTGTGGCTTATTATGATGCTGATTGGGGATCGTGTTTGATGACTTGAAGGTCTATTGCAGGGTTTTGTGTTTTCTTGGGTTCTTTTTTAGTTTCTTGGAAAACTAAAAAATAGCCCACGGTTTCTAGATCTTCTGCTGAAGCAAAATATAGTAGCATGGCTTCAATTGTGTGTGAATTGTTGTGGACTTATTATGTGTTGCGTGATTTACAGATTTCTTTTACTTCCCCTATTCCTTTATAGTGTGATAACAAAGCTGCCCTTCATATTACTGCTAATCCGGTATTTTGTGAACGCACCAAACATTTGGATATTGATTGTCATGTGGTTCATGATCAATACAAGCTGGGTTTTGTTACTCCTACTCATATTTTTTCCAAGGACCAGTGAGCTTATCTATTTACCAAGGCTTTGGTAGCCACTTTTTTGTTTCACTTCTGTCCAAGTTGGGTTTGGTTGATGTTCACCAAACTCCAATTTGAGGGAGGGATGTTAACTGATATTTTATGTATTGTTTATTTAAAGTAAAGTGTTGTCGTTTTTGTAAATGGACGGTAGCTTTGTAAGTAGACGATAGCTTCTGTTTTATTTGTTTTGTATATAAGGAAATCTGGCTTATGTAAGCAGTGAGTGCACATAATTAAAAAGTCAGTTCTTGTTATTTCTCACTCTTCGAAGTATTGGTTCACAATCTATAGCGTGAAAGGAACCTTAGAAGATTTGCAACCATGAGGGTCTCCATCGAGACCTTGAAGACTATGGTCCTCCATAAAGCACAGGAACTTATCCTACTACAAAATCTACATCAACACTGCAACCCAAGAATATCGTCTTCACTGAACCTATAAAGTTATCTCTAATCGTTCAGCTAATTACGCCTTTTTAATTTTTGAACTTGTAATTTTCGCTTGTCATGGGTAACCCCCTTAGTTGCCTATCTGCGCTATACAACTTTCATAATTATTTTTAATTCCATTTCCTTTTTTTTTAAAAAAATTGATAAGTCAGCTACTTATTTTTCCATACAAAATATACAAAAATGCACCTCCCAAAAATCAATCAATTTTCAATAAATCTCCCTGCATGTTTTTCTTCGACAAAACATGTTTATCTCCAATAAATCCTATCTTCTTTAGGATTCTATCTCATGTAGAATTCCTTCATTCCACACTATCTTAACTTTCAAAAATACTACATTATCCAAGATAGTAGAATCTTATACCAAGTCAACTTCTTATCATAAAAGATGTACCAAATATATCAAAAATACAAATAATGCCCTAAATAAAATATCTTAATAGATTAAAACATAAAAGGTTGAATGACTTGGTCTTTAGTCGTTACAATTTAAAGCTTAGAGAAAGGTATATTATTATCATTTATTATTATTAAGTTGAATATAATTTCTTGTAATTTCTCAATAATTTAATTTTATTTGCTTACTATGACTCTTAATAAAACAAGTAGTTATGTAGATCTAATTTGTCTTAATCATATGAACCTTTAATTGCATTAGTTTTATGAAGAATCAAGTTTGATAGATAAGAGTGACTTAGAAGATAGACTTAGATAGGAAAGTATTCAAATGTCACTTTGTACAGTGAATTTGAATAATGGTGATGATGAAGCTCCTTTCAATGATGAAGATTTTATACCAAATGAGAATTGAGGTCAATGTGATTTGAGTGGATATTTGATTGAATGAATTTTCAGATTTTCATTTCATTTCATATTTTAATTTCAATTATATTTTATACATTTTTTAAATTCTATATATGCAATATAAATACAAAACTTTTAACTGTAAATATTTTTGTCTCAAGTTTCACTTCTGGTTAGTTGTGTTCTTTGGCACGAACTCTTGTTGTAGTACTTATGGAGCCATAGAAGTTTATTATTCATACCTTTTGATGTTTTAATGTAATTATTCTTTATTATATGATAAAATTGTAACATTTAAAGTACATTGTCTTATCCTTAGTTTTTTTATTTATATGATAATTAAATGATCTTTTTTATATTGATTTTAGTAATTATTTATATGTGAAATATTTAATAAATAATATCAATAGAAATAAATACTATTGTTATTTCAAATTTCTATTATTATGACATTTAAAGACAAGGTTGATGTAAAATAAAAAATATATATAACACAATATATATTGAAGGATTATTTTACAATTTTAAAAATATAAGGGTTATCTTATAAATTTTAAAATTACTCAAAACGATACCTAATATTGACCAATAATGGTACAGTATCGTACTAAATTAAATTTAGTATTGATTTTGGTATGTTATTCATAACATTAATAGAATGACGTTACTAAATTGGAGAACTTAATAGCTTCAACTGTCTTTTCATCCCATTTTAGATCATTAGAATTTTAAATTATAATAGCATTGAAATTTAAGATTTCAAACTTAAGTTACTTCAACACCTCTTCTTGTATTACTTTTTTCTTAAAAAGGAAATTTGCTTATATTTTTTGTTTTTGGTAAATAATTTGCTTATATTTAGCTTTAACCTTCTTGTAACTCAAATTAATAAAATTTCTTTTATACATATCTTATTAATAATTAACCACTAATATTAACCACAATATAGATAACATAATAAACAACTTTACAAAATTTTAAAAAAACTAATTATAGGACTAGTAATGTGATATTTTCTTAAAGTAGCCTAATAACGCAAAACTAGACGGTGAAATACTAGAGGAGATGAGAGAAGATCAAAGAGGCAAGGTAAATAATATCTTACTTGTTACATGGTAAAGAAAATTAGAAATCGTTGTTCATATAGAAAGTGCAGTGCATATGTATAACTCAAAAGACTCTACTAAAGTTTCAATAAGCTTTGCAAGATATGGCTATGATCTTGATGAATTGATGTTGCATCACATAGAGTGCACATTAGTAATAAATTTTCCTCCAATGTCACCTATAGAACCCTTGCCCCACCTCCCTGTCGGGATTCCACCAAGACCGTCGGCTTCTTTTGCTGCAAGGTCGACCACGTTGGTAGTAGCCGCCGCCGCCGCCGCCGCCTTCACCACCCTAGTACTGCCGTCAAACTCATTCCAGGCAGCCTGAATCGAACTCTTAAGCTTGTCGAGTTTGTGCTCTCTCACAGCCACCGTGCTCTTAAGGAGATTCACTTCCTTCATTAAGCGAGACACTAAGCTCTTCAAGCTCTCCATTTCCTTGTTCCTTTGACCCACCATTTCCTTGAGCTGGTTTATTTCCTCATCTCGCTTTCCCACCATCTTCTTCAGCCGATCAATGTCCTTGATCACTTGATCATCATATGATGACGATCTTGCTACGAGCACTTCATCAAGCTGCAGATGATTTGACTTCTCCTCCCCAGACCAAAAAGCCACTTGCCTCGCCAAAACCTGGAAGCATTTTCAATTACACATCACTTAATTAGCTAGCCACCCAAATCATAAGACAATAAAGCAGACGCAGACACATGCACATGTACATCTATACCTTGTTGTAATTGTCAGAAGTCATGTTTACGGACAAAACCTCGAAGAACAAATGGGTTACTGTGCAGGGTAGCATAGAGTATTGATAATCAGCTAGGTCATGCTATATATACACTACACAGAGAGAGACACTGATAAGACAGATGTGGGAGAGAACTGAGAAGGAGACGATGCAGGTACTTTGAAGATTCAGGGAAGGTATTTCTTGTTAAAGTAACCATACCAATAAGGTGTGAAAACAAGTTGGTTCCACTTTGTTTCGTAAGAAATTTAATAATCATATCGCCGTCCAATTGCACTTATTAATTAAGGGAAATTAATGATACGACAGTCCCTTAATCTAGACTGAAGACCACATTCAAACATCGTTCATTATTTTATAATAATTATATGTAAATTTTCTATTGACGAAAGCAGATCATCAACTAATGCCCCATACCAAATTCAAGTTATCTGACGTTCAAATCATTGCTTCATCCGTGGTTACTAGCGTCAATTCGCATGAAATATCTATAATGGATGCCATGTCATTGATTACGTCGAAAAAGTTGCCTGTTGGACTATTCTTCTCCTTCTAATTAATTCGAAATGATTTTCACAAGAGTAGGAATATATAGTAGATAGGGTCTGATGACTCTCATTTGATTGAATCCAACTTAATGTTTACAGGTTAGATAAGTTCTGATTGGAATCGAAGTTAAGATTAACATGTTAGATTAAAACATGTTAATCTAACATGTTAATTAAGGCTACAGGTGAAGGTTAAGTCTTAGAGTCTAACATAGAAATTCAATACAAATGATTTAGACATCCTTCTTAAAATAATGTCGTTTTAATTTAAAACTTTAATATAATATTATTTTAATATTTAAGTTGAAAAGGAAAAATTAAAACAACTCTTCTTAAACATAATTACTGTTGAAATATAAGAGTGGGAGTTTGTCCCACATTGAAAAAAGAGAGGAAAGAAGACCAACATATAAGTCTAGTGGGCTACTCCACCTATCACCAATTGGTTTTAGGATGGAATCTCATTTGGGCTTGTATGTGGTCTAGCTTTCCTTCTCGTGTAGGCCTGTAGGCCCATTGTAAATTCTAACATGATCAATGCGTTGACTTGTGTAAGAATCTGATTTGCTCTCCATCTCTTTGAGTTGTGAATGACGGATCCGGCACTCCGCCACAAGACCCGACCCATAAGCCAAATAGCCATTGAGTACACACCCGAACCGTGTGACCATTGCCCGAAGACCAACTCCATCAAGCTCACCTACGACCACCGAGGCGGCGTACAGTGGCGCAGCACTAGGCGCTTCCTTTATGGCACCTTCAGCTATCTGTTTCAGTGCCTAAAGGGAAACACTAGTGACCTTTAACTTCAATATCTATATCTCATCTCTTGAAGGAGACAAATCCCAGTACGAGGTCGACTTTAAGTTCCTTAGCAAAGACAAAAACCTTCATACAAACCAACTATTACGCTACATCAATTTGTTTCTGTCTTAGGTTGTTCCTAGGATTTCTCGAGTTTTACCAAATCATTCATATCTTTTCACCTGCTGATTGATTATGTGAACATGGACTGAGAACAGAGAACAACTTCATGATATGGGGTTTGGTTATGTATATATTTTATATTTACATACATATACATAGATATATATCTATGTATATGTATTGTATATTATGAGCTATCATAAAGTTAAGTCCGATTAAAGTGATCGATTAAGATTAAAGGTTTTGGGTTATTTGACATCGAATAAAGTATAGACTTTAATGTGTAGAGACTTGATAATCTAATTTCTATTTTATAATGGATTAAAATAGAAATAAGACCAATTATATAAGAAATTAGAATTATGATCTTCAAGTCATATGAATAATTGTCTTTTTCGATATCACATCAGTTAGAGAAGAGACGGTTCTTAAGAGAAAACAGACATACATATTGACTTGGAAAATAGATAACCAGATCCTCTTGATACTCTTGATGTTTTGACATGATTGTTTTGTGATGGGTGAAGAATTTGACCTTAAAGAATTAGATTCTATCATTGACTACTTTGATAGGTTTCACGAGTATGTAATAAAGTGGTATCCACATTCCATATAGTGGTTGATTGAGGGAAGACTGTGAGGAAAGTGGAGGGGAAGGATGGTAAGACGTTCACTGAGAAACCAATGTTCTTGTATGCTTCTGTTTGGGATGCAAGCTACATTGATGATGGGAAGTGGATAGGGCCTTACGTTGGGTGTGATTCACCTTATAATGTTTGTCTCTATAAGGATGTTTGTGTTCCTGTTGGTACTTCAGTTGAGTGTTCATACGATTTATGATTTGTTGGAAACCTTGTAATGTTTGTTTTTGGTGTCTGTGTGATCAATGAGTAGTTGTGACATTTTTTTACAAGAACATTTGAGTTCTTGTTTCTTCTTTTTGTGAATAAATCAATTTTGTTTTAGGATTTGATTTTGGGATTGTAACTTTGTTATGTTTATTGACACAAAGTATGGTGTTAAAGAAGAAACCTTGAGGTCACCGTTCACAATGATGATGATCAGGACATGATTTGCAGTAAGTACGGCTCAAAGAAATGGAAACCAAATCGAAGAGATGGAGTTTAATTTAGATTTTTCAATTCTAAAATAACGTAATTCAGTTAAACAATTTAATAAAATTTAATTAATTAGTTTAATTAAGTCTTTTTCGTAGAAGTGTTTAAGGTTTCTGTTTTATATGACAAGTCACGTTAACATTGTTAATGGAGATACTGATATTAGGTTATAATTGAAAAAAATTAAAAATTTAAATATTTAATTACTATTTTTTAAAATTTGGGCTATAATTGTAATTAAGTAAAGTTTGAGGTTTTTTATAATTAACCTTAGAATTTATTACTTAATTTTGAATTATTAATTTGTTAAATAAAAAAAGTTATATATAATTTAATGAATGTCCTTAATAATTTACTTTAAAAAAACGACTGTGCATTGTATTAATATAAAGAAAACAAAAAATAAATAAGAGATCATTAATTTAATAATTTAGCATCATAACATAAAGTTACTTTCAGAAGTGGTAATAGGGTTGGGTCAAGTTTGGGTCCATCCAAACCCGAGCTTTCTTGCACTAACTCAATCGAATCCTTACTTAAAGTGGAAATCTTTCTTCCTTAAAGTGAAAATCTTTCTGTTTTGGGAATAAAAATATTCTATTCGTATTTTTGTATGGGAAGTTCTGTGTCCTCTAGGAAAACTATTTTGGCTTCCATATATATATACATGCCCAAGTAGCTATTCAATCACTAAAACTCAGAAACCAACATCCCCATTACAAGTATGGTTCCAACAGTTCACTCAAACTACGAGTATCTCAATGCCCACCATCCTGCTTCTTCTGGTCATGTAAGTTACTCAATTTAGTTTCACGCATATATGATTTTGCGGTTTAGTCATGGCGGTATTCACGTTCATTAATGGCTGCTGCAGGAAACCGGGCAAAGGAAGAGGTCTGTTGGTGGTAAGCCGAGAAAGGATAACTTCATCAGTAAGATACGGAGGGACGACAAAGCCGCCAAAATTAGCAGCTTTTTGAAGAGACAGCCTACACTGTTCAAGAAAGCTAACGAGCTCCAGCAGTTGTGTGGAGTCTCTGTTTCGATAGTGATTTACTCTCATGACGGAACTCTCTACACATGGCCTGAGAAAGGAGAACAATTGAGGAGTTCCATAAGCATGTTCAAAGGAGTTGAACCCAAGAACAAGCGTAAGCTCACGTTGATGGACACTTTGGTAGAGAAGAAGAGGAGATTGGACAAGAAGAAGAGAAAAGTTGTGGCGAACAAGTTTCAGGAACTGACCAAGTGGCTTGAGGGGTTATCAGAAGATGCCTTGAAAGAATCAATAGATTGCTTGGAAAAGAAGCTCGTGGATTTTAAGGAGAAGCTAGAAAATAATTCTGGTGGTACCAATCTGGTTTCTGGTCAGATCTTGGAGAACCAGAAGATCGAAGGTAATGACATTAACATCAATCTTCAAGACGCTTGGGACGCAATAAGACGAGATGCAATTGGTACTAGTGATCTTTATTGGGGTGAGAGCCCTTTTAGTCAGTTCGATTAGAAGCATCAATAAAAAAGGATCTCGAAATAGTAATGGGATTTCACTACCTCTATATGCAAGGCTTAGAGATGCTTCTGTATGTCGTTACATGTTAGTTTTTAGAACTTGATTAGACAAATGTCTCAAAGACATAAAACAGCCACGAGTGGCGTGGTGGTAGCTTGTCTCTGCCCCTTAATCATGTGGTGGGGAGTTCGACTCTCTTCATGGGAATAGAACGTTTCTCGTGGCTAGTTATTTACCGCTTAGTGCGAGCTCCCGTGGCGAGTCCGGTTTAGTCGAACACTCACGTGGTGCCGGAAACCCAATGGTTTACACCCAAAAAAAAAAAAAAAGGGTCTTATTTATAAAAAGGATTCATAACCCCAAACCGGCAAATCTTACTTCGTTGCAATTCATCATCACTCTTATGTATTATACCTATTATTTTGAGAGTAACACAATATATGATTAAACATATAAATAATAGGTTAAATAAAAATAAAATTTTGAGTTCACGAGAATTCAAGTTAAACGTAGATTCGAGAGGGGTCTTTGAATTTAATCAAATCTTAAATCAATGATTAAAAAATTAAACCGGTTGAGTTGATCCAACTATTGAAAACTTGAATCATTTAATTTATCATTTTGATTTATCTTAATATCTTTTCTTATTAAAAAAGGCTAATTACTAAAAAATCTTAAACTTTCGTCAATTTTTCAATTATATCTCGAACTTTAAAAAGTAGCAATAAGATGCCAAAATTTTCAATTTTTATCAATTCTAGTTCAAACTTCAAAAAGTGACAATAAAATACTCGAACTCTCAATTTTATTCAATTCTAGCCCGACGTTATCTGTTGTTCTCCCGATGTCCTTAGTCTTTTGTTTTCTGTTTGTTATTTTGATGCCCCAAATTACTCTAGCATTACAACGTACTACACTAGTAAGCTTTTCATTTTTAGTTCGTTCTCTTGATGCTCTTAATACGAGGGCATCGGAGTTGCGTAATCTGAAAATCGAAGGGTGGGGGCATCGAGAGAATAAACTGAAAACAAAGAGAATAACTTAAATCAAAGTATAAAGTCGTTGGGGCTGGGTAATCTGATTTAGGTCATTTTTTTACAATGACATCATTTTAGTTACACGATTAAACAATATCGTTTCATTAATCTTCATTTATTGTGTTAATTTTAGCTGACGTTTATTAATAGTTAAAGATTTTTTAACACATAGCAAATCACGTCAGCAAACTTAACGGAAACACTAACATTAGGCTAGAATTGAAAAAAAATTGAAAGCTTGAGCATTTTATTGCTCATTTTTGAAGTTCGGGTTAAAATAAAAAAAATTAAAAGTTTTGGTATTTTATTGCTACTTTTTAAACTTTGGGCTATAATTCAAAAATTATCAAAATTTTAGGCCTTTTCTGGTAATTAGCCTTATTAAAAATCGATCGATTTATTAATTAGTAGGTCGATTTTTACAAACTAACTACTTTTTATAATTCATAATAAACTAATTAGTTTTTATTTGATATTCTCTTTAATCGATCAAACTTCAATCTCTTCAATAGGTAAAGACAGTCTTTTGCTTTAATTCTATTTTAAGTTCTTAAATTTTATTCAATTTTTATCGTATGCCGATTTTACGATGGTCTAATATTGGATAAACCTTTAAACTTTTTATCTTTTCAATATGATTTTTAAAATATTATATTAAACTAGTTTGAACAAAAAAAAGATCAAATTGAATTCAGCTCAATGTAATGTTATTCTTTATTAATATATTAAAATCATAAAAAATTAATTTATTTTATAAAAAATAAGGATATTAGTATTCAATCCACTTACATAATTGCCCTCTTTTCTTGCGATGCTTTGATTTGGAATCTTAGTAGAGCAACCAAAACATGCATACTTTTCTTAGTATAAATTTCAGTACCCAACAACCCGGCCTAACTGGTCATGTGTTCAAAGTCAAACAAATAGGTGACAATCATTGTGCTCAATATAACCAACACAATTTTAAATGATGCAATGCATGTGAAAGTGGGTACGATGCTTCTTATGAATGTATAATTAGGTGGTGTTTGTAACGGCCAAGTATTAGATCTCGAGTAGTATGACTTTTCACTATTATATGAGTTAAAGATCACAAATGAGAGGCAATTTATAACGAGAGGCTAATTTGTTTTTCTCGAGGTAGAACAATGTTAATTTGGCTTTATAATTTTTGTTGGTTCATCGTAATTTTTAATTAGTTGCCCAAAATTTAATCTAATCCGACCCTTTTAATTCAATTCTATTCAATTTAAAGAATAACTCGGAGTAAAATTAGATCTATAAATTATAAAATAAAGTCAACTCAATTTAACATTTAGACAATTATATTTTTAATAATATTATATCTTATCAAATTTGAGTTTAGAGATTGTAACGAATCATATTAGATTTTGTGCTTATTTGGATGAATTTTTAGGATTTTTTTTTTTTTGCATTCGAGGAAACTTCGTAGGTGGGCCAAGCGGGCACACATCTCAGAGGGTCCAACTAGCACACCACCCCACAGGCGGCCCAAGTGAGCGCACCCCATCATTGAAGGCCCAACTAGCACACCACCCCACAGGCGGGCCAAGCGAGCGCACCCCATCATTGAGGGCCTAACTAG
>JAOTBA010000009.1:24284697-24297713 GCA_025629845.1 Erythroxylum squamatum
TGGCATTCGTTAGTGTTCGTGGTTGTTTTAGTCTCACGTCCATTCGAACATCATCTTTTAATCCAGCCACAAAGCATCCAATTAGAAATTTCTCAGGCAAGTCCTCCACTTGGTTGTAAAGCTTCTCAAATTCTTGTTGATAGTCAGCTACCGAACCAGCCTGTTTTAGACGGGTTAATGCTTCTGAGGGGTCTTCATAATCAGTTGGGCCAAAGCGAGCAAGCAAGGCTCTAGTGAATTCCACCCAATTCATTGGTCCTTTATATCGTATAATCCACCTATACCATTGGAGAGCAACTCCTTTCAAGTGAAATGATGCTAGCTGCACTTGTTGATCTTCAGGTACTCATTTGAAATCGAAATATTGTTCTGCCTTAAAGGTCCAACCTTGTGGATCATCTCCTTCAAATTTCAGAAAATTAAGCTTGAGGTGATGATTTTTGGGGTCTATGTGGCTATCGTGGTTGGTTTGTGTTTGGGGAAGGGTTATTTCTGGGGTTTGTAAATTGAATGATATGGGAAGTTTGAGGTCTCACCTTGGTGTGTCTCTGATGAAGACTGATGGTGTTGTGGTCGTAGATGTATGGATTCTAATCTGTTGAGGATGTTTTGGTGAAGGGTTTGTGTGGCTTCCATGGTTTGTAACTTAGTCAGGATAGTTTGTAGACTTGAGTGTATCTCTGCGAAGGTTGACTCGTGTTTTTGAGCAGTTTCGAGCATCTGACTGCGAAACTCAGCATTTGTTTGATTGCGGGTCTCCATTGAAACCTGTCTCTGATACCACTGTTAGTGGAATTTTCCTTTTGGGAGAGAATATCAGAGTTTGTACAGCAAAAATAGAAAACAGAGAGAGTAGAAAGTGAAAACAGATGGGATAAAAGAGGAGTTGCCTATAAAATTCACTATCTTTATTCAATTCAAACTGGCCTTTTATTGAGACCAGACTCAACAGAATCAGAAATAAACTCCTCCTAAAATTAAGCAACCTAACAAGTAGTACCCGATATCACTACCGCATAAATAACAGAAACTGATTAAGTCAAACAAACAACTAAACTATAGAAACGCAAGCAACAGTAACTGATCTAAAAGAGACCCAGTTCCCCTCCATTTATGGACCACGTGTCCCATAAAAAAAAAGCCACTCTTCTCTTATTCAAGCACTATGTGTTCCCTTATATGAAAGACCGTATCAATTTCCTACTTAGGTGGAAGGCGAAGAAGGCCCACTTGGGGGGAGGATCTAAGCCATCAGTGAGATACTACTCTAGAAGAACTAGCTTCGTCAGGCTTTCGCCCATTGCGAAAAATTTCCCACTGCTGCCTCCTTGTAGGAGTCTGGGTCGTGTCTCAATCCTAGTGTAGCTGATCATCCTCTCGGACTAGCTACTGATTATCGCCTTGGTAAGTTATTGCCTCACCAACTAGCTAATCAGACGTGAGCCCCTCCTCGGGTAGATTCCTCCTTTTACTCCTCATCCTACTTGGACAAAAAAAGAAGTAACTTGGAAGAAAAAAAACAGGAAGTGACTTAGACAAATCTGTTTTGTCAATAACCTTAGACCGATCAATCGAATACTGATTAATACTAGGGTTTGAAACAAAACTTCTCCTTAGGAGGATAGATAGGGCAATTTAGGTGAGATCTAACGTAGATCCAACTTTATATTCACTCGTGGGATCCGTGAGGGTCCTCAAAATATCAAATATGTTAATTAATTATTTATAGAATGAGTCATATAACAATTATGAGTACAAAATTTTTTGTTATTATTTTTAACATTTAATAACAGATTTTAGTATAACTTTTAAGTTTGCTTAATACTACACCAAATATGCATAATCAATAATTTTATTCTTATTCCAAATCCTTCGTTAATAATTACCAAACGAGACTACAAAGTTTAAGCAACTTTTTTATTAAAAAAAAATTAAAAATTACTTCCCTTGAAAAAAATAAAAATCAATTTAATTAATTCATGTTTTTAATTAAAAATTTCGTATTTTACCCTAATGTCAGGCATTTCGGCCCATGTGAACCAATGTTTGGTTGGATGAGAAGGGCGAAGCAAAACCACAAGAAGGAACAAGAATTTCGTGGTGAACTTGGACCCTAAGGATGGGTCTTATTGGGCCATTCAAATCTCTCAGAAGAACTATTTAAGAACTCCGCTAAAGTATGCAGGCTTTCTGTGCCACAAGTGTACGGTAAATTAGTTTAGAAAGGATGTTAGGTTCAAGCGTAAATTAATCAAATGTTTGAGCTATGAATCGAAATTGCCTTTCACAGACATACTAATTAGTGTTTAGTACATAGTTTAAGAAACAGAAAAACGAAGTATTGCTTTGATGTTGTGTTCTTTCCTTGTTCTTGTAAATAAAGGACTGATCTTAGAGTACCAGAAATGTGGATATCGTTTTGTATTGATCAGTACATATTGTATTGAACCAAAATTGTTATGAAACAAAAGATTAGTTATGCTGGATTTAAATACCGGTCGGTACTGATCAATTTCGGATCGTACTAGTTAGTATCGACCGGTATTCAAAATGCCGGTCAAATATTGACCGATACTTAAAAAATTTAAAAATAGGATATTTTTTTGCAAAATTTTCAAACATTTTTAAACTCTCTCTCCCTTCCTCCTACCTCACTTTTCCTTTTTTTCAAAGTTTTTTTAATTAGTTATTCTATTTACTTCAACTTTTATAATTATTATAAATTATAAATTTTTGTTTTTCAAATAAAAATAAATATTTTATTAATAATAATTATAAATTAAATAAAACTTAAAAATAAATTATTTTTATCTAAATTTATTTTAATATTTTATATAATATTTATTATAAAGTATTAATAAAATATTTTATTTTTCAAAATAAATAATTTTAAAATTATTATTTATAAACTAATATTTATTTTATATCTTTTTAATTATTAAATCAAATTTTATTTGAAATATATATATTTTAAAAATATATATTAAATTTAACTATATTAATTAATAATTATTAAATTAATTTTATAAATTAAATTAAAATTGTGATTATTGTTTATTATTATGATTTTTGAAAACAGAGTTAAAAATATACAGTACAATTGTACAATATGACAATAAACTATTTTGTAATTTTTAAAAAAATTCAGGTACTATTTTATAAATTTAAAAAATTACTCGAAACGGTACCTGATATTAATCGGTACTGGTATAGTATCATATCAAAATTTAATTCGGTACTAAACCTAGTAAGGTATTCGTAACATTATAGAGTACAGTGCTTGCAACAACGATTGCTACACGTGTACTCGCTTTTTTCTTATTCCTTTTTTACCCTTTTTTTTCCTAAAAAGTCCTCCAAACACTACAAGGACAACCAATTAAATCCAGAGTCAAGGTAAATAGACCTTTTCTGATGACAAAACTCTCCCTCACGAAAATTTAATACGACTTCACAGTGAGGACTTAGAATTTAAAATCTTAGTTAAGGATGGAGGACCGATTGGGTTTTTATCACCCTTTCTTAATGGAAACAAAATGGTGTCGGCTCCCACACGTCATACGTGAATTGAAGCTAAGTTTTTACCACCCTTTCTTAATGGAAACAAAATGGCGTCGGCTTTTGTCTTCAAACTCCCACACGTCATTCGTGAATTGAAAGCTACAATCATTTATAAAGGTTGGTGAGGAACGTGAACTCTTTACCTTTAGGGGCAACATTTAAGCCACTCACTTAATAAATGGTATAATCCTGATTTAAAATAATATTATTCTAAAAAATTAAAATTGTTTAACTAACGATTCAACTGTAAAAATATTGAACCGTCTAATTTTTCAGTTATATTTTTAACTTTTCGGTTTAATCTATTTTAATAATTTTTATTGTTTAAAATCGATTAATTTATTAATTAAATAGTAAATTTTATTAATTAATAAGATTTATAAATAAAAATAAATTATTTAATTTTTATTTAATTTTTTAATTAAACTTTAAAATTTTTTGATTAGTAAGAGTAATCTTTTTTAATCGTATTTTAAAATTTTAAATTTATTTAATTTTTAATTAATTTCGTAACAGTATTATACTTAACCTTTTAAATCTTTTGAATTGACCTTTTATATCTATATATATATATATAGAAAAGAGTCATCTACTTTATATATATATGGAAAGGAGTCAAAAGATAGGACAGGAGTGCGATCATCAAATATCTAATGACTCACTCTATCATCATGGAATTGGAAGAAACTTGTTGAAATTTGATGGGAAAGGGCAATGATTATTGCATGGATAATCATATATTTTGTTTTAGTTACGTGTTTGTATAAGTTTTATTAAATTTTATTTACATATTTATATAAATCTTACATAAATATATAAATAAGATTTAATAGAACAAACAAAATAACTATATTAAAAGAGTTGACGTGTTTTTAAAGAAGATTTTTCGAATGTTAATCTTCAAAATCATTTACATATTAATCGGATCCTTAGGTAGCGCCTTTTTTTTAATATTTTCCTTTTTCTCCTTTTTTATAAAAGAAAATACAAACTAGACAATTACATGTGAACTCTGGGGTGATAAACTCCTAAAGCATCCTTTAAGAGGAAAGGTATGCAATCCGTAGGTGGGTGCTCAAAAGTAGTGACTCCTAATTCAAATTGTGCTGCGAAATTTGCAAGCTAGTTCGCACAATGATTACTTTCCCTATATATATGCCGAATAACTGCGACTCAGTTACGGTTTACTAGTTCATCAATGCTTACTACTAACGGGTTCAGAGAAGTAGCTCGCGTCATTGGGGAAGAAAGCATATTATGCACATTAAGCGAATCCACTTCTAATTCAATATGGCGGTACCCCAACTGCCATGCCAGGTTAAGACCGGAGAGCACTCCCAAAAGGTCAGCTGTAGTCGTGGAACACCAACCCAGGTTTTGGGCAAAACCTCCCAACGTAGCTCCGGAACAAGCCTCCTGCAGTGGCTGAAAGGCGTGAACTTTTGTTGGCTCCGTCTGTATTTAATTTCACCCAACCCTGTGGAGATTTACTCCAACAGATAAGGTGATCTTGTTGAGTGCAATTATCCAGTCGACATCGTAGTTGCCAATCTTTCCCCTGTTGAATATGATGGACATATTCCATAATCAGATGATCTGGTGACGTCGGCCAGGAGAACTGATCTTCAAAGAGTGCCTTGTTACGTCAGGACCAGAGAAACCAGCACGCTATGTCAAAGATAATAGTCTAGTCGTATCCTCCTACCAGTTGGTGTGTGTGAAGATTCTTTCTGAGCCACTCCTGATGGTTTCGTGTAAATAACTCAGCCGAAGTAACCTGAGGGGGAAACCGATTCCATAAGATGCGGGCTTTGGGGCAGTCCCTCATAACATGCAGAGAGGATTCCTCAAAGTGGCAGTGGTAACAAGCAGCATCCGAAGTAAATTTCCTGTAAACCCTCTGTTGATTAGTGAGAAGTTTATCATGCAAGAGGAGCCAAAGAAATGCTCAGATTCGTTGTGGGCCCTGCCAATGCCATATAGACCTCCAGTCGGCGTTGGGCGCAACATCTACGTGGTTCAGGATTAGGGAGTAAGCTGACTCGGTGGTGAATCTTCCGTTGTTCGTTTGGCCCCAAATAAGCTGATCTGGCCCTAGGTAGGGCTTTGGCGGAAGGATACCTGCTATAATTATACAGATCGACGATGGTAGCAAATGTTGAAAGGCTGCCTAATTCCAGTTACCAGTTGTGTCTGTAAAGTGAATAACCCGGTGTTCAATGATGTCTGGTGAAATTGGGGCCACTGCATGAGAGATAAGAGGTTCCCAATCTTCAACCCACGGATCAAAGCCAGAATCTTGTGCTGGAGCCATCACAGATCATCCATTTAATGTCGTTTAGGACGTGATGCCAAGTTTTTCCTTTTTCTCTTAATATGTATTTCTCCAAGTTTTTTCTACTTAGATTGTCGGGTAAAACTAATGTTTCATTTTTAATGAATCATTTTTAACTGAGTTCTTAAAAAAAATTTAAGGTGAGTTAAAACAGAGTCAGAGCAGCGACTGATCTGTCCTTTCAAGTGCTTCCAATGAATAAGAATCTGTTGTACTCGTGTGATTTGATGTTTGAGATTCACCCATTTCCACTTCTTTCCCTATTTATCGTTGTAGTACTCTTCCCTTTTGTAATGCTCAAAATAAGACAATCCAGAAATATTTGTCTATAGGAGAGACAAATCCTCGGAGAAGAAGGAAACCGCCAAACTTACGATAAAAATCCCTATTACAATCTCCAGATATATATTTAGTAAGTAAAATAAGGCTCTAGCAATTGGTTGGCGACATGTGGCCTGGTGCTCTTCCTCAATGGCTCCTCACTCTTTGCATCCGAAACGAGGCTTAGGCCCATAACACCTTTCCCCCCATTAATTTCCAGTTTTCCACTTCATATGAACAATACGTTTTGAGTCAACTACTCTTGTTAAAAGAAAAGAAAATTGAAAAGTAGTATAAGAGTTCGTGTTTCTCCTTCCCTTGCATGAAATGTGTACCCTGCAAATATCTTGAATCCAAGAACCGGAGACAGATCATTGCCTCTGCACAACATCGGCCTACTTGGACAGTCAGGATACAATCTATATTATTCAAACGGAGTTTAAGTTAAATGGGGATGGCAGAATTACGAGTAATTGAAGCGAAATTATTATCACTCTTAATAATTTTAATAAATATTTATAAGTCAAAATAAAATCTCTATTTTTATATTTAATATTATCTAATATACTAATTTGTTTCATGATGTTATTAAAACAATACTTATTACATTTTAAATAAGGTGTAAGAGTAGAAATAACAACAAAAACTTATTTAAATATATATTTTATAAAATGTAAATTATACTTTTAGCTAATATTTAAATAAATTATTTAAATTATGTCAATACTTTATGAATTTAAATTATCTAATTGTGACATTATATAGAATAATTTGCTGATCCAATTATTAAGAAAAAATACAAATCTAATTATATCAAAATTTAAGATGCAATATAATGTAGTACACAACAACAACACCTAGTAGAAATTCTGTCGAGATGCGATGTCCGGAGAGATCCAATGTGTTGCAATCTTACCCCTAACTAGTAGAGAAGTTACTTCCAAATGACCCATATGAATGAATGAAAATAAATAAATAAATAATGATAAATAAAAGTAAAATTAGAATAAAATAACCAAAAAAGAAATGAAAATTAATAATAATAATAATAATAATAATAGTAATAATAAAATAAAATAACTAATATATATAAATAATAGTAAACATAAAAATAATAACAATGTTAATGATAATAATAAAGATACTACTACTACTACTACTGTAATAATACTACTACTACTACTACTACTACGTATACGTAATTACCACTTAAGCTAACTACAATAGGTAAGAGTTAACAAATATAAGAAAACTACCAGAATCTCTTTTAAAGGGATTCTTTACTTGAATCCTAACATACCAAAGTTTTTTATTGTGCGTCATATTCTCGGTAAATTTCAATATTGTTATATATTTTTTGATCACCTCCTCTCAATTTTTCGTAGGATTCCTTTTTTTTTTTTTACAATCTCTAAGTACGATCTTTTCGCATCTTTTTACTAGAGCGTTTGGTGTCTCGTCTTAACATGTCCAAACCATCCAAGTTACGTCTCTTTTGATTTGCAATTCAATGCAGTAATATATGATAAAAAAAATTCTTAAATTATTTGAAAAATGTTAAGTTTCTAGACTTTTTGTGGATTCAATTTGCGATAAGCTTGAATTCACTCAAGATTAAGAAGGTCTACCACGTCAAAACTATTGTTTGGTAGAAAAAAGAAAAGAAGAGGTTTGAAGTTTGGGATGATTATTACATAAAACGTTTTTTAGTGAAGAAACTCTAATGCATCTGTTAATTTTCTCATGATGAAATTTGTATGTACGTATCTGCTGAGTCATATATTTGACTTATCCTTATTTCTTAGACGACGTAATACATCGAATCGAACACTCCAAGTACAGTCTACTCCCAATCTTTCAACTTCGGATTTCACTCATACCATATCCGACGACTTCTTAAGCCAAAAATGAATTCACTTTGTACTCTCTAAACACTTGGTTTTGTATAAGTGGGCTCAAAAGTTTCATTAGCATTCCGAATTCAACATCAAATGCACTTATAATCATATCTCATTCCCTGTGATAAGTAATTTTCTTGATACATTTGTTGAAATTACCATTCTCTTCTTCTTGTTTTCAAGCTTTTCGACTCTCCTTTTCAGACTCTTATCTCCATTTAAGTAGGCTTCATATACCGCAAATCCAGGCGGGAAACGAAAGACAAAAAGGGATAGAAATTGCATATCGACCGAAGGAAAATTCGTGGACTTGCTGAAGAATTCTTGATTTGATGTGAAAAGATTCTAATCGTTTAAGCAATGTTTTAAAAATTGAACCGATTCGTCTAGTTTAAAAGTGAAAATCTTGAACTTCGGTTTGTTTTGAACCTTTTAAACCTTAAGCTCCTTATTTTATCGGTTTAATTTTTCATCCAATTTATAAAATATTGATTTTAAGAGTACTTAATTTTAAACTTTTTAAAAAGATTTATATTATAATTAACAATTTTATTGAATATTATTTTATGTCCATAAAATATTTTATTTTGAATAAATTATTTTAATAAAATATATTTTTTGTCAAATCATTCTCAGTTAATTTTAAGTAAATACCAATTCCTGTAGTAAAAACTTGAACTTGTACCTCTTAGATCCTTTTTTCTTTAATAATTTCACCACTTTGAACTATCTTAAAGTGTTTGGATATCATATATTACAAGAAGAAAAGAAGTTTTAACTACAATTGGTCCTTAAGAAGGTTGTTGAGTACAATGATCTCAGGTTTAAGTTTCGACAGTGATAATATAGGAGTTTCATTTAATGTGATGGCTTCTTATGCACACCAGACATTAGGCTACCTTTTCAAAAAACTTAGTAAGATTAAATTATAATTTACCTTCCACCGCTCTGTTGGGCGGGATGTGGGGACGCTTAGGGTGGCCAATTTTACCTTTTAAATGCAAAGGAGAAGAAGAGGAGAAGAAGAAGGAGGGAATCTTGATCGCCGTTTGATGTGTGTGCGTGTGAGGACAGAAACAGATCAGTTTTCATTTGTTGTAGCTGTCCTTGGTGTTGTGGAAGCGGTTGGAGGAGTCTTGTCACTGAGAAACGAATACAGAGAGGAAGCGGACGTTGGAGGTTATGATAGTTTTTATCTTCAGTTTTGGTCCGAATGGACATATAATGTTGCATAAAGGTTAGGGTACATTGCATATTGGGGCTCGATTTGGCAGGATTTGAGAGAATCTACCTATCTTTTCTAATCTATCACTTTCAACTCATTTCAAAGAAATGCTAATGGAAGTTTTAATCTACCCCCACCACTCGTTTGTGTCCAAAGACTCCTCTTTTTGTCTAATAAAAAATTGCAAAGTTAAATTCACACAATATTAATATATTTTTATCTTTAAAAATCATTAATAATTCTTTTATAATATTCATTTTTAATGCCAGTTCCTATTATAAATTATAATATTGAATTGTAAATTGGTATCGTATAGTGTATCCCTTAATGTCGGGCTGTTGTAATGAATAAGGCTCTTTATTTTGCGAAGATCGTAGAGGATTATTAATTATTTTGAAGTTTAAAATTAAGATTTTTAATAAAAGCTGAGGAAAAGAAAAATGTGTCTTAAAATTAAAATTATAGATAATTTTTAAAAATTGGAAATTATATTAAAGGGTTTAATGAAATTAACTCAAAATTGTAAATAATGTGGTATACATATGTAATTATAGAAAGTACATTTAGAGTACAATTGGGACAAATTTAAACGATTCTTCTTATTAATCTCTCTTTTTAGTCCTATCAACAGAGAAAATTAGAAGTGAAGCCTCATCCCTTGAAGAGGACTACGAAGATTCTCAAAGGCTCCAAGAGGAAAACCCTGGAGATTAGCATGCATTAACTAGGTCAAGGTACAGTAGAAGAAGGTTGAAAGTGAGTATAAGAGAGAGATGGGAGATGGAGATATCATCTAGTTTCTGTTCAAGTCTTTGATTTCTGTGGACTATGTAGAGAAGGAATAATTTTCAGGAAACTTTCTATTCTTAGACCCTTTACATGTTGACTAGACCGAACCTAGTGAAACACAAACAGCTTCTGCCGAATCTACGCAGAAGACTGCATATATAATAAGGCAGGAAGAGGAACATACGTATATAGAGGAGAAGGGTTTAGGGTTTTGTCAGAAACAATGGAGGAAGAAAGAGAAGCCCCAAATTACGATCTACAGGTTTCATTCTCGAGTCTACCAGCAATCCAGGAAATGGGATTTCTGCAAGCTGAAGAAAACCAGGTCTTGAACTTCCTGGCACCATCACACTCTTCTCAGATATCTCAGCCTCTTAATACAACTACTGGATTTGGTCCTAATAACCAGGTATTTTGTTGCTGTCACAAGTCTTTCGCTTGTTCTGGATCTCTGTAACCTTGTTAATGATCTTGGCTATGGTTTGTAGGTATGGATGTCATATCAAAAACCAACTAACGAGGGAAATTGCACTGGTAATACTGCTAATGATGGGAGCAATACTTCTTGGTAAGTGCTTCTCTTTGTGTTTATCATTTAGCGGAAGGCATGCACGAGCAATAATCTTCAATATTTACTTCTAGGAATCTAGGTGAAGATCTGGGTTGATCAACTAGTGTAATTGATTATCTAAGTTGATCCTTTCACCAAACAAAAAAGCTTGAGGATTTGAAATGTTTTGTAGGTGGAGCACCTCATCATCTGATAAGAGCATGGTGAAATTGAGAAGAAAGGTTAGAGAACCAAGGTTCTGCTTTCAGACAAGGAGTGACGTAGATGTGCTTGACGATGGTTACAAATGGAGGAAATATGGACAGAAAGTTGTCAAAAACAGTCTTCATCCGAGGTAAGTGCTTTATTTGTATGAAATGCGATATTAACAAGTAAATAGCTACCTGAATCAGACACTTTTCTCTGTGTCCTCTCGTTGCTTATACTTGAGTTTAACTGCTTCATCCTGCATGCATGACACAACATTACCTTGCACATTAGAAGGCTCTTGAACACTTGATAGGACCAATTATTTCATAACCAACGAGATCAATAGAGCTATTGGAAGAGAATAAAATCTGCTTTAGTTTGGTCTTTTGATCGAGGAGATAAAAGATTATCTCAACGACCTGAGTATATATTCTGCAATTAGTAAAGCCAAAATTAAAGAGAAGCAACAACTCCTAAGTCATTATTCACTAGCATCTAGCCAAAATCCATATAAGCTCACTATGGAGGTATCTTGTTAAACAACCATGACCCTAAAAAGATCGTATTACCAGACTTATATGCCTGACATTGCATACTTTTGAAGCAGTCGGTTTCATACATACAATGTTCTTCCATATGTTCTATTAGCAACTCTTTGCTCTAATATCTACCACAAATTGGGTTCTTTTTGTTTCAGTAAGTACTGAACAGGTATGGATGTTTTGCATTATCGTTCAAGGAAGAATGGTCTTGTTTCTTTCCGTTTACAGAACTATACACCACTTGAAACTATATTAAAACTTCTAAATTATCAAATCTGTTATCTCATACCAATCTCTCTATGCCCAAGAGCACTTTCTTTTGTCGACAATATCTTATAAAGAAGACATCTCAAACTTATACCTGGTTCCTTGCAGAAGTTATTACCGGTGCACCTATAACAGCTGCCGAGTGAAGAAGAGGGTTGAGAGATTATCAGATGATGGCAGAATGGTCGTAACAACCTATGAAGGTAGACATAACCACTTTCCATGTGATGACTCAAACTCATCTTAACATGAATGCTTTACCTCTTGATCTCTAGCTAGTTGCAGACTCGGGAAGAAGAGAAGGATTAAAATAAAAGCAACTGTTCTTCACTGTTCATTGTTGTAAATAAGAATTTATTATATAATTTCAGATAAATATATAAAAAACTGATTGGAAAATAGACATCACTTAGTATAATAAAATAAGCTTCATCATCTCTTCCGATGTCAACTTTTAGTATTTATTGCATGAATTAGAGTACATACTACATGGATTCTTGAGTCTTTGATCCTAGAAGATAGCATGTATATTCTGGTTGGATTAAGCCATATCTTGAATTGAGTTCATGCTAATTTATAGTTAATTTTTCCCAAAAAAGTAAAAACTCAAAAGGACCTAGACCATACATAGCATGTAAGTTTTAGGTTTCTTTGTAGTTTAAACTGACAGGATGATAGATTAATGTTGCACAATCTAAATTGGTTCAATTTGAATTCCCTTATACTTTGATTCGATTGAATTAGGTTCAAATTTAATAAACTTTTGATTTAATTGATCATAACTCTACTTAAATTTAACAAAATAAATTAAGTTAATTTTAATTTTAACCCAAATTTGTGTTTAGTTATAACAATTTTTAAAGATTCCAACTTAGATCTGAGAAGACTTTATGCTTAATTCAACCAATAAACACCCATACACAAAAGGGTCATTATTGCTTAAGGCCTTGTTTGACAACCAGCGGATTGCATTAGCTGATAGCTGATTCTATTAGTGGTTAGCTGACAACAGATTAATATACACTACAAGAGTTAAGATATTTAGTGACAATTTTTTTGTGACTAATCATTATTTTGTCACAAATATGAGGTTTTTTGTGACAAAATAATTGATTGACACTATTGTTTGAATTATCTGTGATGATTAATATTTTTGTCACCAATACAATGGTAATTGTGACAATTTAGTATCTTTCACAATTAAGTTATCACTATTAATATATTAATAGTGTCAAACTTTCTTTTATCACTAAGTTTTGTCACTAAAAGCCTATGAAATTTGGCGCCAAAATAATTTTGGCGGGAATTAATTGTAATT
>JAOTBA010000009.1:24297813-24309754 GCA_025629845.1 Erythroxylum squamatum
GACCATACACCTTTGTCACACATTTAACAAGTTTTAGTGTCAATATTAGTGTCACAAAAGCTTTGCATAATTGTGACAATTGTTTAAATTCGTCACAATTGTAGTAGTGACGGAGGTATTTGTGACGAGAGGTGACGACTTCAAATATTGGTCACTATTAATAATAGTGACAAATATTACTGCTTGTAGTGACAACTTTTACCTTCACTAAAAATTGAATTTCTTGTAGTGATAGCTGATTTAACCAACGGATAATTAAAATTAATTGTTTAGTATTAGTTGTTTATGTGTAAAATTACTTATAAAGGTATTACTTAAAAAAAGATTTATAAAGACATAAGTATTATATCTTAGTATTTCTTTGAATATTCTTATAAGAATTTAGATAAAGTAAAAGAAGTCAACATCATCGTTTAAAGAAAATTTAATATTAATTCAACTTAAAAAATTTAAATTAAAAAATTTAAATTTAAATAATAAACTTACTAATTCTATCTATCTCTATCTTTATAGTTCTAACTCTATCTATTTCAGTAATTTGTAATAATTTTTTTAGATATAATAGTCTTTTAGTAACTTAATTTTTCAGTCGCTCCTCATTTTTTCAAAATAAGCGGATTAAATTCAATCCGCTAAATCAATTCACTAATTACCAAACATAATTGTCAATTATTTAATGTGATCAAACACTTAAAACCAAAGTTTTGAAACCCGGATCGGATGTCGAATCGGATGCCTTACTGATCATCGGTTTGACTGGTTCAACCACCGGTCGAATCGGTGTGACGTCATAATTACGCAATAATTATATATAATATTAGTAGTATTGAAAAAAGAAAAATATACCAAATAATATAAATTTATATACTTCTGTTAGATTTCTGAAGAAAATGTGGGTTTTACTTTTGAAAGAATTAAAAAACACACGAAAGAAAAAAAGCAAAAAAATAAAAAAAAATCATTGAACCAATGGCCAATCGGTTCGACTAGCTCCAGTTTAATCGGTCAATTGATCGGTTCTTACCGGTTCATACTGGTTCAATTAAAGACTAATTTTTTGGAATCATCTGGACCGAATAGCCGACCGATCACCGATCAAACCGACTAGTCCGATCTGAGTTTCAAAACCGAGCTTAAAACCATTCCATCCCCCAAAAAAGGCTTATAAGTCATTCACTGATCAAGGCCTAATTCGTATAACATTGCTTTAGCAGATTCTTATAATATCCATTAATTGATTTGCTTAGCTGCTAATCATTAATTTAGGATCACTTTGGATTCTGGGGAATCCCGCAAATTTCGACGACAACCAAGTTGTCATTATCGGTACATACATGAATCCTAGAGTTCAGATCCCCTCTTTAATATTATGGTGTCTTATTGTGTCTAATAAATCTCAGCCATTTATTTATGTAGGGCTTGCATGGGACTCACGTGGGTCCCACAAAATAAATGACTGAGATTCCATGAGACAGAATAAGACAAAGTAAAACTGGACAGAAGATCTGGTTTCTGAATCCTATAGTACTGTTAGCTGGAGCAGAGATCACCTGTCCAAGTTATCGTGTCTTACCCTGTCCAAGAGTAAGACGAACGCCCCCCATCCTCTTGCCTATGACATAAACCGAAGACATGTCAGGTCACTTTAAATTTTGATTTATAGAAAGACCCACTGCTTTACATTCCATTTCATTCTAGTTTTCCTAATTTCTATTTTCTTTTTGTGGTCGGCTTGTGTGAGAATACTGTAGAGCTAAGGACGGGTCACATGGAGAAGCACATGGAGTGAGAGTTAAGCAGACACGCTCTACAGGTTCTTTTTGATCCCAGTACAGGAGGGCATCGTCTTGTCTCTTGCAAGAGTGTATTGCTTTTACTCTTTCGTCCAAAACGTACGCACTTCCAGCTTAGCATTCGCTCCTTTTTAGCTGTAAAATTGAATTATAAATTTATCAGAATAATAAATTAAAAAAATAGATTTACTTTGTGTTTTTTTTAATTTAATAAATTAAAATTGAATTTTATTATTTTATTTAAATAATAAAAATAAAAGGATATATTTACTTAACGCTTCTTTTAGATTTATTTAACTTTTTTATTCAAATCTAATTTGGGATTCAATATAATTTAAATTTTTTTAACTCAAATTCGATTATAACAATCATATTAAAAAATAAAAAATAATAACAATAACATCTAGTAGAAATCTTGTTAAGACACGAGATTTAGAAAGGTCTAATAATACGTAACTTATCCGTTAACTAATAAAGAGATTGTTTCTAAATGACCCATGTAAAAAATCATATTTTAAAAAATTCTAAAAGTTTGTAATCTTTTAAAAAAAAAATTTAGTATCAAATTTTTTAAAATTTTCAATTCAATAACTAAATTTCAAATTTTATATAAACCGTATCAAGATATTTTTTTTACTACGTGACTAATAAATAGATATCCACACATTTTTGACTTAATTTAGACAAGTTTTAAAATTTTAGTAAAAAATTGACTTCAAATTAAAAATTTTAAAAGATTAAATACTATTTAATTTATTATTCTTAAAATAATTAAAATTTAAAATTGAATTGGATAGACTTCCAAGTGGGTTCAAACAGGGTGGGCTTGCTATAGTGTTGTTAGGACATAGTTCCTTCAATGGCTGACTTGCGGCACGGACATGACATGCCAGTTAGAGGAACCAAACCAGTGAGCTGGCTTTTACTTTTTGTATAAAACAAAGACTTTTTCAGTTGAATTTGTATTCAGACCTGGGAATATCAGTTGGCCACTCACTTCCTTCCTGATTGGACCTACTCGTCATCTTTTTATTTTTTATTTTTTCAAAGAAGCTACTAAAGTTTTAAAAATCAGATCAGACTTTTCGAGCTGATCCAAAAAAATTTAAATCCGTAAATTTTTATATATAAAAGTTATTAGGTGAAATCGAATCGAACCACTGGCTAGTTTAAATTTTTTCCAGTCCAATCCGATTTTTAAAACCTTAGAAACTACTCGTCATTTTTTCAACTTCTTCATTCAAAATTTTAATGCAATATATAAAAATAAAAATAAATTAAGGTCACCAAAAACACCCGAAAAAGAGGAAAAAAAGACATGATGACTATAATTCTTGAAATGCAGATCCCATGACCAAAAATGTTGGGATGTCATGTTTTAGAATTGGAAATGTAGATAGAAATAATTTAATGTCAAAAACACATCAACATAACAAATCCTATTCATGTCTCGTCCGCTCGTACAGAATCAAAACACATGCAAGATCTCAGAAATCATGGGACGCTTTTATTACTGTCACATAGATTTCCACATGTAATCACATGTTTTCACCGCAAAATCCCAAAATTTCCTTTCAAGAAAAAAGACACTAGCCCACCTCGAAGCCATCTTGTGTTCCCTCTTAATCTGGACGAGTTTGAAACTAAAATAATTATTAATCCAACAAGCTTCAATTTTGGTGTCAAAATGGAAAGTAGAAGAACCCGCCATTCATGCAGGACATGGAAGGTCATAATTCCAAATTCCTAAAGGACCCATTAAAGACCACGTTACAGGGTGCTTATATACATTGCACACACGCAAAGATAACACATAGTAAAATCTCAAAGAAACTTTCTGCAACCAAATTTGGTGATTACTCATTCATGGCAGAGCTTGAGAACCCAACCGACATGTCAAAGGTCATCGCTTTCCTCTCTTCTCTGCTGCAGAAAGTGGCCGAGTCCAACGATGTGAACCGTCGGTTCCAGACCCAGAAAATTTCTGTCTTCCATGGACTCACTCGACCCACCATCTCGATCCAGAGCTATTTGGATAGAATTTTCAAGTATGCTAACTGCAGTCCGTCTTGTTTCATTGTTGCGTACGTTTATCTTGATAGGTTCGCCCAAAGACAACCATCTTTGCCTATTAATTCATTCAATGTTCATCGATTGCTCATAACCAGCGTCATGGTTGCCGCCAAATTCATGGACGACATGTAAGTTTCTAATTTGCTTGTACGTTCTTTAGATCCTGTGGATTGAGGAAAAGATTGTCTTTTAAAATTCTACATTTGGGTTTATCTCTAAATCTATGCTCAATTTAGTAAAGTAAAGAAAAAGAATCTGCAACTACTCCTGTTTTATGTCCGACTAGAAATCCAGAACTTGTTCTTCGACTCAGATTTCGATATTGGTTTGTTTCTGGAATTCCCTGGTTCATTGTGGATTCCAAGCGCAAGACTATCAAGCATCTGAAACTTGGGACTTGCCCATATTTGTGTATAATGGTGTTAGGTATCACGGATTTTTCCTCTCCAGTTGTGATTGACATAATTGATATTGATGTTTCACCATTTTTGTGTTTAGTTCTAGTTAAGACGTAAATGTCGAGTTTAGTCACATGGGTTGTCTTCCTAACCTTCAATTACTTCCTAATTAGTAGACTTTCATTTAATTTGTACTGATCATGAACCCTGATTTGCAATTTCAGGTACTACAATAACGCTTACTATGCAAAAGTTGGAGGAATCAGCACTATAGAAATGAACTATCTTGAAGTGGATTTCCTATTCGGATTGGGTTTCCATCTAAATGTCACACCCAACATATTCCACACTTACTGTTCCCATCTGCAAAGAGAAATGATGCTTCATCCTTCTCTGAATTCAGTTGAATCTTCCCTCAACTTAGGGAGATCACTAAAAGCCCACTTGTGTTTCAACGAGGATGAACCATCCCATCAAAAACAACAACTTGCTGTTTAAGATTTAATTATAGGCTCTAAATGTAGTTAGTTTATAGGGATTGGTTGACTCTTCTCGAGTCTCCTTGTTTAGTATGGTTAAATGATTTCCGCCAAAACAATCTTTGTTTTATGTTTTAGTCTTTTGTTTTTTCTGTTCATTCTTTTCTGGGTTTTCCTGTCAGGTTGTGCATGTTAAGACAATTTGTTCCTGTACAGATGTGATTACCTTCTTTACAGTCTGGCAATTATAGTACTCGCTTTCTCTTTTTCCAGCTCTCACATGACAAAAACTACTGTAAAACTTACTTTACTATGTTCTTCATGATTGTGGGTGTTTATGTTTCTGCTCATACATTACTAAGGCTTATCCATTATCTCATAAGAACTGTTGGGAATATTGGAAATGAAAATGAACCTGACAGTCCTTGGCTACAGAAATTTCCGCAGGGAAAAGGAAAATCTGAGAACTCGAGTTGTCAATTATATTTTTTGCGAAAATGGTAAATTAGTTTGGCAAATTTTGGATACAAGTATTCAATTCGTTCGGACTTATTCACTGTTGATTTGGGATAAGGAAAAAAAAAAAAAAAGAGAGCAGTGAAAAGGATGGAAGATGCCGGGAGAATAATGAAAGGCTCAGGACTGGTTCTTTGTTCATATGGGAGGGTAGTGACAGTTGGGCAAGTTCTGGGGAGGGGACATCAAACATGTGCAATTATGGAATAGTTGGCTAATGCAAATATTGTATGGATCACTTTGATCACAATATTTAAAAAATTCGACCAAAAAAAAAGAATAAGATAAAACTTTAAAAGATTTTAAACAGTCATAAAATTGGTTAAATATTAAATAAAATTAAATAATTTGAAATAAAGTTGAAAAAGATTTTTCTTAATTTAAATTTTAATTAAAAAAATGAAGGTTGTTAAATAAAAATTAATTAGTTTATTTTAATTTATAAAAATTAAAGATAATAATAAGATCCGTTCTAGCCTGACCTGAGGTCAATGAGTTAGACTCAAATTTACCAAGTCTCGACAGGGCTCAGCTCGAGCCTAGGTCGGTAAAAGGCTTTACAAGTAACAGCAAAATGATGTCGTTTTGTTAGAACCGACATCATTTTGACATTTTCATTTTAAAAAAAATATTTTGTGTCTAGCCGAGTCGAGCTCGAGCCTAAGCTCTGGTCAAGCTGACTCGAACCTGGTCAGGCCTAGACTCGGGTTTAATCGAGTTTGAGTTATTCCTAATAAAAATTGAGTAGTTTATTAAAATTAACTTATTAATTAATAAATTAATTAATTTGATTAATAAATTAATTAATTTCTGACAATAAAAACAATTAAAATAAATTTAACCAAAAAGTCAAAAAAAAAAGAAAAAAAGAATCGGATCCAAATTTTTATAACTAAACCTTACAAAATTGGTTCTTTATTTTAATGATAACTTTAAACAGAGGCCTGATCAATGGGATTTACCTTGTCATCCTAACTGTGCCCCGTCAGTCACTTCACTCTCTAGGAAAAGGATATCTCTTAAATATGTTTCCCAAATGTGCTTTCTCTTCTCTTTTCAGTCTCGTTTGCCGCCCTATGTCTATCTTTACTAAAATGGTATATTAATTGGAGTATGATTTGATTAGATTCAATCTTAATTTAGGTTGAAATTGAGTTTAAGTTCAAATTTAGTAAATTTCTATCCAACTAATTATGAATAGAATTCCGATATTGCTTGCATTTGTAATTTACCTAATATTCAAATTATGGTCAATTTTTTGTATAGAAAACAATATTACTTTTGTAGAATATGCAATGTTTTTAAAACTGAACTGAAAGTTAAACCAGTAAGATAAAGAAATTTAAGGTTTAAAGATTCAATCGGTATTAAATAATCATAAAACCAGCTAAAGATTAAACAAAATTAAAGAATTTAAAATATTGTTGAAAGAAATTATTTTTACTTGATTTAAAGATTTGAAATTTAATTAAAAAATGATAGTTAAATAGAAATTAATTGTTTTATTTTAATTTATAAAATTGAAATATTAATTAATTTATCAGTTTTAACAACAAAAATTATTAAAATAAATAAAACCTAAATGATAATTTACCTTTGTAAATGTTTTTCTTTCAAATAAAAACAAAAACCTGTTTGGTTGTTAATGTAGTTATATTTTTATCACTGATAATAATTACATTTTAAACCAAACTTAAAGATAAATTATTTTTAATTTAATAAATTTATTTAATCTCTTATATAATAATTATTAACAATTTATTAATAAAATTATGTTATTTTAATAAAATAAATAATTTAAAAATTAATATTTATTTGAAATATATTTTAATTATTAAATCAAATTTTATTTAAATATTTTGAATTTAATTATAAAAATTAAATTAAATTAAATTATTCATAAATTTATTGATAATTAATTTTAATTTATTAAATATATAAATATAATATTGAATTAAATTATTGATAATTTTTATTAAAAATTAAAAATTAAATAATATATATTTAAATGATAGTAAATTAGATTATGAAAAAAATAAAAAAGGAAACAAAAACTACTTTTTATGGTTTTCGTAATTTTTAAAAATGAGAAGAAACTAAAACTAAAAAAATAAACTAAAATTTCAAACAAATAAGATTTTTTTAATAAATTTGAAAACAAAAATAAAAAATAAAAAATAAAAATAGAAACAAAAGCTCTAGTTATAGTTTGTGTTTACTTACTGTTGGTAATGTAATTTTAGAAAATCTAAATCTTTTGGCATTAAACGAGACCTTAAAAGGAAATATTGATTACGAGTTGAATGTGGACTGAACTGACTCACCTTCTCGTTATTTCAATAAATAACTTATTAAATATGGTTATTTAGTGGTCTTACAAGTAAGGTTTTTCTTCTTCATTCCTATACAAGACTGAACCAGAGATTTTGCCTTCCAAGTTCCGTCTCTACAATCATCTTTCAAAGAAGGGTTTTAACTATTTTGCTTGCTTAAGGAACGTAAAAGGATTTTAAGATCTCCAAAGATATCTTCATAACATAACACAGAACAGAAAACAATTCAGTCATCAGAACAATATGATCAAAGAAGAAGAGATCATAATTCTATTCATTATTCAAAGAAGAGATCAAATTCATCATAAAACAGAAAAACAAGAAGATACCAACTGTCGATCGAAACAGAAGATGAAACAACACTACTTGGATGATTTGCTCTTAACCATACGGTACAGCAAGATCAAGAATCTCACAGCAGGGGGTACAAGACCCACAAGAACTACGTAGCGAAACCGGTAAGAATGAGCCTCACGAGGCATCACTGCAAAGACTGATGAGCCATAAGTCACCGCCATGCAAAATATGGCAGCCAGAGTTTCTAAACGGAAAGGGAAGCCATGGGTGATATACCCAATGACAGAAATGGAGGACGAGAAGGCCAGAGTGTTGGTGAAGAGGAAGACGTAGAAAGCTTCTTTGTGAGTAGCGTATATTGCTCTACCTGCAACGTGTCCCTCGCTAGTCTCCTGCCATATCCCTCCTGGAGGGTTCACTCCTGCTTGGAAAGTTACAGCTGCGATGAGAGCTGCAACCACCAACAGAACTGTCCTGGCTTCGCTCGGTGAATCCCTTTCTTCCTCGTACTGAAAGTGCCTTAACCAGTTCTTTCCGGCCGCTGGAGGTGGACCGACAACCTTCATGTTTTGGATCATTGGATTGAAGCTTGTTCCTTGATGAAGTGACTAGTGATTTATGGACTCCAATAACAAGGTCTCTCCTAAATAGAAAGTACGCTCTATATAGGAATTATCTAACGATCCATATAAGAAGATATCGTGCAGTCTGCCGCTTGGAACTCTTGTCAGGGCTAACGTGATTGTGAGTGTATGATGTTTCCTTTTTCTAATTCTGGGTTATTTTTTACTTATTATTTGAATATACATTAATTGAATTTAAATAATATAACTTATCTTTCTTTTTTTTTTCTTTTTTTGACATTACTTATCTTTCTTTTTAATTAACTATTATTTTTAAGGCTAAAGGTATTCATATTAAGCCCTTGTAGAGTTGGAGTGATGGGTAGGAGGTCAAAAGTCTTGTGCTCGAATCTATCTACCTACGTTCTTTCGATTAAGCTTGTCGTACAGGACTTGTCTAGTGTGTAGTACCCGATTAGTGTAATTTATAGGCTATTACATCAATTTGAAGGTTTACCTAGTGTATATCCAAAGGATAGCGACTGACCTATCGAAAAAATTAAAATTTAATTAAAAATATTATTAAATAAAAATTAATCAGTTTATTTTAATTTATAAAAAAATTAATTAGTTTCTAAAAATTAGCTGGTTAATTAATAAACTAATCAATTTTTAACAACAAAAATTATTAAACTAAATCGAATCGAAATATTGAAACTTAATCGAAATATTTGTCAATTCAAAATTTTATTATTAAACTATAGAAAAAGTTTTTTTTTTGTTTCCCACGAGATGTCTTAGGAGGGTCTCAACTATAAAAAGACACCTTTATAATTTTCACTTGAGCCGGATAGATCCTTTGCAAGAAACAAAGAAACAAAGCTCTGTCCAAAAGTTTGAAGAATCCTAATTTTAAGTCATTGGTGATGATATCAAGAAAAAAAGTAACGTAACCGGCAGAATTAAATTTTACAATTTGTTTAGACTCGATGCTGCTTTGAGATTAAACTGAAACACATACCAACAAAATCGGCGGTAATTTTGAGAGTTATGAACTGTCGTATGTATCAACATTAACGCGTGAAATAATTGACCACTTATGGCCTTATCATTTACAAATAAAGTACATGATACTGTACCATAAATATAATTTAATTGTTAAGTAGAAATGGTTAAAAAAAAGAGAGAGTCTAGGCTCATTTATAAAATTTGGTTAAATTAATCTAAAATTAATAGATTAAAATATATTTAATTAAATTTAAATTACTAATAATCATTGTTATCATATAAACCTACCAATTAAAATTTCTTTCAATTCATTCGAATTAATCAAATTTTGAGTAAAACTCGAATTTAAAAACTCGATTTAAACTCTAACTATAAAATAATATCGTTCTATAATACATCAAATCTGACCAATTTTTAACTTAATTTGAATTATAAATGGTGAACTTTCGACTGGATCGGGTAAATAATAGATTTAATTTAATTTATTATTTTTATACTATTATAAATCATAAAAGATACTATTTTAATAAAATAAATAAAATTTATTCAATATAAACTTTTTTTTAGCTTTCGTTTGGTTGGGCTTATACCAGTAGAGTTTTTTTTCCCTGTAGATCTTTTATGAAAAGAACTTTTCTAAGAAATCAGCAGACTATTTAACTGTCATTTAAAAAAGAGTTTTTTTTAAGAGCTTTATACAGTAGACTGTTTGGTAATATAAAAATAAAAAAGCACTTTTAATTTTAACTATATCTTATTTTGTAATAAAAATTATTTATACATACAAAATTATTTAAAGTATATTAAACAATATGCAAAGTACAATATATTGATTATTATATAATTTTAAACCATGTAAAGCATAAATAAAAATATATTTAACCAAATCTTTTATATGAATTATAGCATAAGTAAAACTAATATTAAAAATAAATATTAAAACATATATAAAAAGCTAAATAATATTATATAAATCCTAAAACAAACGTGAAGATGAGTTTGTGGGTATTGTAAGAATTATGTGTAAAACATAAGTACAAAAGAGACTAAAAAATAGACTTATTAATTGATATGAAAAATCTACTCGAAAAAATCTTTTAGAGGCTTTTTTGAGAATCACCAAATTTGAGATTCTTAAAAAGCTATATTTTGGCTCCCAAAAAATTCACATATATTTAAAAAGTGATTTTTATTTTACAGTGAAACACCCATTTTTCTTTAAAAAGGCTTTTGTAGTGAAAAAAAGTACTTATTGATCTTCCAAAAGTCTATCCAAAGTCCAAACAGACACTTAATCTATTTTGTAATTGAAAATTTTAAAATATTTTAGAAATTATTTTGATACTAAAATTTACTAAGACTTGATTTAGAAAATAAATTTAAAAGGTCGGATTTGAGGGAAGATTCACCGGTATGGGATATCTTTTGATCTAATTTTGGGCACTTGAACGCTCACACATTCAAAGAAATAAATGAAACATGCGATTAACTTTGATCAAATCCCTAATTTCAACAATGTAATAAAAAATACTGTTCATATTCACACCATTGGATGATCTCCACCACCAACGCAACCTCTTCACGCAACCTCTTCTTCTTCTTGCTCGACTTACAGGGATACCCAATTTGTTAAGAAGCCATGTCATAAAACGACCCAACTCTACAAGGACAAGCAGACTCACCAAAGCCACAACTATGTTTACTGTCTTAACATCAGTTGGTGACATGTAGACTACTGAGATCACGTAAGTAGCAGTCATTGAGAGTATTGCAAGCCGCAATCCTGCTCTGAGTGGGAATCCACTTGTGAGGAGAGAAATCATGGCCATTGATGCAAAAAATCCCAACCCATTGAAGATGGTGAACACAGCGAACACTTCATGATCGCCGGACATTATAGCTTCTCCAGGCAACAAAGTTTTCCGGTGATCGACATTGTTGATGTGAAACTGAAACCTTCGTGTCTCTGCTGACCAATAACCACTAGGAGGGCTGAGAGTTGCTTGGTATGTCACGGTTGCTATAAGCACCGCGACGACCATCAACGCGTTCTGGGTTTCAACCGATGATTCTTCAATCTCTTTCATTATTTCCCTCCACAAGTTCGAGCTAGAAAGTGGTAAACTTGGCTTCTTTGCTACTTCAGTTGGAGAAGAATCAGAATTTATTGCGATTTCTCTGGATTTCAGTGCTCGTGCTTGCTGAAACTTCTCCAATATAGTAAAGTCTCAGTAATCTCCTCCACTATGAAGATTGAAATAAAGAACCGGTGATATTGTCGCCTGCAATCAAATATAAAATAAAATACTTCCGTTAAAACAAATTAATGTAGTAGCAGTAAGTGGATATCGTTCCCACGAGGAATCTCTAACGGTAAAGGTTAGCTAGTTCAAACGAAAATAGGAAGGGGGGTTTTGTCGCGGCAATAAAAATAAAAGGAAAAATCACAAATCGAAACCATAATTAAATTGAAATCAAAAG
>JAOTBA010000009.1:24319754-24335173 GCA_025629845.1 Erythroxylum squamatum
GGATTCGTAGGCAAGCCAATAGACGTGCTCATTCTTTAGCTCGAGCATCTATTCGCTTTGCGCATCTACGGATTTGGATTTCTACTCCTCAGTTTTTGAGTGAGTTTTACCATCATGAATGAGAATATGAGTATTTTGCTCTTCAAAAAAGAAAGTACAAAACTTTTTCTAATTTTTCAATTAAATAACTATTTTTTTAAAATTCTAATAACTTGATTTAAAAATTAATTCTCTTAATATTTTACTGAAATAATTAATAATAGAACCAACTTTTACTATAATATATAGACATTTACTTTTAAAAAATAGGGATAACAATAAACTGACTTATGAGCTTAAATTTAAGTGTTTTTAATGGATTGACTCGTGAGCGGCTCATATCGGTTCAAAATTTTTTTAAGCAAAACAGCGACGTTTTGTTTAGAAAAATTAGGCCTCGGACAGGCTTGAGCTTGGATAATTTAGGTCTCGACTCAAATTTAAAAAAAGACGTTATTTTATATATTTAATTTTAAAAAATTAACGACACCAGCCTATAGGCCGACTTATTGTCATCTCTAAAAAAATTAATAAAAATATAGGTACCACATAAATAAATACATAACAAGTCATAATTCATATCCTAAAAATATTATTAATTTACATAAATATTTTCACGTAAATACTTATGACTAAAAGTGATTCCATTAGTTACTTAATAAAATACTAACAAAATTAATATTTTAATCGATAATTTCAAAATAGAAGTTAAACCAGTAGAATTTATAGAAACGGTTAAAATTTGAATAAATTTTAAAATTTTAAAAAATGATCGAAAAAATCTTTATGAAAAATTAAATTTTATTTTATAAAGAGATTTTATTTTAATTTATAAAACTAATTAATTGATAAAGATTGATTGATTAATTAATAAATTGACAATTCTTAATAATAAAATTATTAAACTTAAAAATTTAAAATTTAAACAATTAATCACTTGATTAATAATTTAAAGAATTGAAGATTTCTAAAAAATTTAGACTTTAAAATCTATTATGTTTAATAGTGATACAGTAACATCTTGTTTTCTCTTCCTTTCTAAATTGTGCAATTTGTTATGTAATCCGAATCTTAAAATATTTCATTTCAGAATGTTTCAATTGATTGCAAGCTGAACCTTCTTTGGAGATTAGTTTCAAAAGTCTACAATTTTATTTTTCTTCGTTACTTTCTTTTCCTTGATTGATAAAGGCAATAACCTCGAGTTACAAGTGACTATGGTAAGCATGATCGAATCAGAAAAGAATGGTCAGAAATTTTATTAAGAAAGTGTACAATTGCCTCGAGAAACTCCAAAGACAAGCCTCGTGGCGTAGTAGAGAATCAATACAATCAAGATTCAAGACAAGCCGTCCAGGATCTGGAAATAGTTTGGTAACACTTCATAAGATCAGGAATGTGACTGATCTTCAATCCATTGTTTTACACCAACAGAACATTAATCTTCCAGTTAAAGCTAAAGGGTATCACTATACCAACTCTCAAGATGATTTTCAGATCTATGAAAGATACCATGAAACATTACTTACCACTTTGCATATACCTATCCAAAAAACGCATCTATGATTAGCAGACCTTATGCGTGTCCAAAACCTTTAAATCAGCACAAAACTCGAACTACCCTCACTCCATCAGACACCAAGTCCTTTGGAACTTAAACCAAAGGTTATGTCCATTGAATATATTGGAATTCCTAGTTTCCAATCTGACTCAACATCAATGCAACTAAGGCATGGTCGTTTTAGAATGGTGAAAAAGTACTTCCATGGCCGCAAAAACCTTGTCATTTGCCAGCAAGTTCCAACTAAAATTAAATGCGAACACACAAAAGAGGGATTTATTTCTATGGAGGATAAATCAACAACAAAGGATGAAGTCATGGTCGAGGTTTTAAGAAGCTGCTTGTATTTCCCCCAAGTCAAAATCAACCGTGCACAGAATACTGGTTGAGGTTCCATGTAGTCTAAATATGACTCCATGCTTCAAATGCCAATCTTATCAGCAGTAAATTCCATGATGATCAAATCCCATTAAATTTGCAGGCTTTTCATACTTAGCATGGGACATAACTGTGTTTAGAATCTGCATTATTATGACGCTGTGTCCAAATTTCTTTCCTAAAAAGCTTTAGCAACTCATTGTTGACTCCTAATTAGGTTCATGATCCAACCCCATCTAGATGCCTTCCAATGAAGGAGGGAATCAAAATGTCTGAAGTTCCTTATCATACACGGGAAAAAAAAAGCCTCAATTTCTCGACCTGAATAATCTCGACCTGAAGTCCATAAGTTAGATGACTTTTACTGATAAATTAAGTGTCAATATCATACAAAGCATACCAAGATTCCATTGTCCAACCCTTTGTGGGTGAATCCTTACAGCATAAACTTGAGACTTGACCAGATATCCGGTCTTTCAATCCATAAAGGCTTGAAGAAGCAGGACTCTTATTTACCATATAATACCAAGCTCAACTTTTCCAGAATGATGCAGTTAAGTTTTGACGAGAATGCTCCAAATATAAGCATATACAGCAGCCTGTCATTTCGAATCTGTACCAATGACAAATCAACTGTGACCATTGGTTCCTTCATTCGCCAATCATATCTCTTAGTAATGAACAAGATGCAGCATCTTCACAAACCATGTTCTCCAGTAAAACAGGTTAAAGCATAAAGATAACAACATCCACACATTCTGCCATAAGAAACGACATAAGTACAGACGTACATCAATAGTATGATCCTGAACCACCACTCCCCATGTAGCCACCGCCACTCATGCCACGATTGGAATACATTGATGAATATGAGCTACCACCAACCTGTCATTAACAAATAAACCATAAGCAGCCAAAAGATAGATTGTGAACATTATCTCTGATCATAAAATGTGAAGTTCATACATCACCCCCACGAGAAATATATTCAGCACCATAGCTTGAAGGGTACATTCCACCTACGTCATTGCCAGAATAAGAACCTGAAGCCATACAGTTTTTAGTAGCTAGGCAAAAGCTTAATGCACATCACCAATTATAGTAAGTCGGATATACCTCCATATCCCATACCCTGACGACTTCCATATGATCCATGAGAATCATGACCTGAAATGGAGCTTCTGCTACTGCCATATCCCATGCTAGACCTCCCAAGTCTACCAAACAGAAGGCACAATTATGAGTAACTGCAGCATTTTACATTGAACACAAAATCAAACTAAAACTTAATTACCTATCCCCATATGCATCTCCATAGTGAGAAGCACTAGCACCAAGTTCATAGTCTAAACGGGCTCTCGAATGACGGGCACCGGTCTCAGCATAACGTGGAGGAATATCATCCTAAAATTTCATAGCAACTGTCAGAATTGCTTGCATCATACTTAAGCAAGGATACAGGACAGGAATTTTGCGTCAAGAAACAATATATACAAAGAAGAAAACTAACCACTGCAGTGTATGGACGTTTTGACCCGGGCATAGGGTCATAATCACGAGGTCGCCCTTCACGATAACTAGGAAGAGGCCTGTCAAACCTTTGACCATAGCTGTCATCTATATAAGTTCTCCTTGTAGATGTGCGAGCTGTACCTCTAGGAATATCAGAATAACCAGAACTGCGAGAAGAATATTCATCTCTATAAGACTGGCGTCTATCTGGAACAACCCTAGAACCATAATCAGCAGCAGCTCTGGGCCTCGGAGGAGGTAGTTCATCACGCCGACCATAGTCCCTCTTTAAGCTACCTTTTGGATATGAAGGAGCTGTCCATACAAATAAAACAACGTTTACTTGGGGCGTCTCATACAGACAGTAAAAATCTCCAAATATAACCAATTCAGAATGGCTGCATACCAGGTGCTCTTCTGTCATAAGACCTAGGAGGAGGAGGTGGTGGAGGCAGAGGTCTGCTCCTTGCAGATATGGATATCACAGGTGGTCGTCTATCCCTCAATCCAACAGGTCTTTTCACCCTGGAAGGCGGCACACGATTTCCCACTCCTCTTGCTGTACGAGGAGGAATGCCACGTGGAGCAGACCGAATCCATGGACCTCTGACAGGCCTACCAATCCCACGTGCAGACCTAAAATCACCACGACTTGAATGTTTTCCTTTCCCTCGCTGAAGTGGTCTTGATAACCTGGCCCTAACCTTAGCCTGAAACGCAATATCAGACTATTAAATTCATAGACAAGAAGCAACATCACAACCTATTTAGAAGATTCAAAAAGAGAAGCTGGAAACAATCACTGAACCTTGTTTTCTCCTTCACCCAAATCAACATTGTTAATGCATTTGGCACATGTTACAGCAGCATCATGTGTGTCAAATGTTACAAAACCAAAATCCTTTCTCTTAGCAGATGGCATATTTCGGGCAAGTTCAATCTTTTCAATCTCTCCATGTTTCCTTAGAAGCTCTCGAACACGATCCTCATCCCATGAAGCAGGTAGACCATCAATAAATACTGTCTTCACCTGAATTTAGAGAATTGAATAAGCGGCAGGCTTGTGATATCATGTGCAATATGCAATTAATAATTTAAAAAAAGAACACAAAACATGGTGGCAAATATCTGAAACAAGGACCACAGCCCACAGAAGGTATCTACAAACTATGATCTTCCCATAACGCACCAGGACTGTTGAGTTAATGGCGATCCAATCTTCTTTCCTTACCGTGGTGCAAGAAAAAAAATACAAGCTGATGAATAAAACTCATCTCTGTAGAGCTAAAATCCAAAATCAAGATAGAACAGCTTAACAAGTAATTACCTGGGCCATGATTTCATCACCAGGGTCAATGAAGGAATCTGCAAAAGAAACCTTTGCAGGTCTATCAACTCCAAATAAAACATCTCTCTTCTGAAGACGCTTAAAACCATCCATGGCATCTGAACGAGATGAAAATTCCAAAAAGGCAAATCCACGATTCATTCCTTCATTGTTACTGTCTTCTACCAGCGTTATATCCTCAACATTCACAACTCCATAATGTTTTAGTTTCTCTTTCAACTGAAAAGAGAATTAATTACCAAAATATGAAGAATATTGCATTTCCAAATTTCAGTCAAGAAGGCTTGATGTTATATCGACTATACAAATCCATTTACTTACAGCTTCCTTTGTCCATGACTTGCAAATGTTACCCAAAAAAAGGGTGTCACTGTCTTGGCTCGGCGTAACACCACACTGTTTCCCTTTGATCTGAAATTGCAGTCACCAAGAGATGACATTTAACACTAACATATTTACTTTATAATCAAAATATGGCGTGACAAAGTTTACCACTGGGTTTTTGAGCTCAGTCACAGCTCTTTTTGCTTGTTCTACAGTTGCAAAACGCAAAAACGCAAATCCTTTGTTTTTCTTGGTCTGTGGGTTCATCATGAGCCTAACTTCCGTAACCTCACCAACTCGATTGAAAACTCTTCGCAGATCATCCTCAGTAGCATCCTTATCTAAACCCCCAACAAATACCTCAAACTCCTTACGCTTACGCCTCTCTTGCACAACGTCATGGTGGTCATCCTCATCCTCCGCATCATCAGTCTCAGCATGCTCCACCTCCTGACCACTATGTTCAATATCCTCTTCAGCTTCAAGTTCTTCAGGAACCTCCTCTTCCAATTCTTCCACTATCAGATCAGCCTCTTCTTCTTCAACTACATCCTCCTCCCCAGGTTCCTCTTCAACTTCCTCTTCCACTTCCTGGATATCCTCTTGTTCAATTTCCTTATCATCATAGTCGGCCCCGCCATATTCTTCAGGTTCATACTCAGTTTCATTATCATCAAGCTCTAACCGCTCATCTTTTTCATATTCATCTACAGTTTCCTTGGTCTCATCTTCCTCTTCTGCCAGAAAAAAGGGGCAGGTGATCTCGACCAGTAAAGAAATACTCATAATCTCCAATCTTACGAGATATCTCAAATGTTGCCACTATCAAATTTATCCCACAAATTCTTGATATCCCACGGGGTTCAAATAACAAAACCAAATTATATCCACCTCATACCTATTTCCTACTTCATAACCGACAAATACATTTACATCCTAATGCACAACATCAAATGAAAAAGCTCCCAGAGCATCACAAGAACCGTATGAGTAACGAAAAGAAATAACTTTGCTGCACTCGTCTAATTATATACTGCAGATAGACATGGAGGCACTCATCTAATTATATACCCCATAATAACCAAAGAGATTTCTATGATAATATTTCTTTGGAAACCGTAGCCTAGAAACCCATGCTTAACGCCCATTACAAGTGATAAATAATAATTCCCAATAGGACATTAATTAGTGTCCAAATCACGAAATATGCATGCTTTTCAACATAATCAATTACTTGGTCGCAAATTAAAGATGCCAGTAAAATCAGATCTTTGAAGCGAGAAACACTTACTGCTCAAAGAAGCCGAACCATTCAAATCCAATTTGGGCCTCTCAACACCAAGCTTTTCTTCAATTTCTTGTTTTTCCTCCACTGTTGGTGCCTCTTCCGAATCTCCAATCACCTGATTCTGAGGCTTTGTAGCTGCTCTCGTCACTCTCGTTGCCCTTTTCTGGCCAGCTGCCGCCGCTCCTCTCTTCACGACTCTGGGAGGCATCTTTTTGGGTTTGATTACAATTCACAAGAACAGACTTCTCAGAAACCCTAAACTGAACAGGGACAAAATTTAATTATCTTGATCTAAACCCTAGGATACGGGAAGGTACTAGCAAAATCTGAAACCCTATGGCCTATTTATATTGGGCTCACTCTTTAACTCGGTGAGAGGCAATGCGTGCGCATTACGCGTTTCACTGTATAATAGGAAATACGTTAACAATGTTTGGGTTACGTGGACAAAAATTATTAAATATCTCATCTAAAAAATTAAGAACATATAGAAATCTATAACGCCAAGATCTTTTTATCTATGTTATGAAATTGTTGAAACTCTTCAAAGAATTTAAGCCAAAATATCACATGAAAGTGGATTGCTTTTTTTTCATTCCAGAGTAAATTTATATTTTCTCCGAATATTATTCTTTAATGGTACGGAGCAATAGTATCATTAGAGTGGATACACAAATAATTTTAAATACAAGAAGTAGAATAGCCGGTTTGGTCCGGGTGGAGAGAAAAAAAATAAATTTAAAATTCTTTCTGGAGATATCTATTTTTTGGGAAAAACAGATAAGATATCCCGACATAGTAGTATCTTGATATCCTCAAGAATGATAAAAATTATTATTAGAAATTTTATAAATTTAGTTAAAGAGAGAGCTTCAAATAATTAAAATTTTATTTTAAAATATTTTTACTTGTATTGTTTGACTTTAATTTTCATATGATGAATTAAAAATTTATTTAAAATATATAATTTATAAATTATTATTTATATGTTCTAAATTTTATTATATAATAACCAGAAATCTTCTTTTTGTTATATAATACCAAGAATAAATATTTTTTTAACTCTCTTTTCTTGAGTCCATCACTTTACAGAAAAAAGACAGACATTACACTTTGTTTACTTTACCTAACAATTTGGATTGAAGGAGGGATCTAAAGACTTAAGGCCGGATTGATTTAACGGTGGAATAGCTAAGAAATATAATAGTTATTTTTATGAATAGAAAAGATGAGGAATATAATAGAATAGGTATTACTTTATTTAGTTCATTGTTAAAAAAATTGTGTCAGTGTTTGGTTTAAAAATATATACTTGAAATGACAAAGGAATAACTAACAAAAATATCAAAATATTATTATTATTATTATTATTATTATTATTATTATTACTACTACTACTACTACTTTTTTATTTTTATTAATTATTTTTATTTTATTATTATTAAATTCCTTATTATTATTAATTTTATTTATTTATTTATTTATTATTATTATTATTATTAAATTCCTTATTCGTATTAATTTATTATCAAATAGCAGTGCACCTTCTCTGTCATGATCATGCAACTTCATGATGTTTCCTCTCTCTCACGTCGTGCAATTCCCTGAAGTTTCTTCTCAGTCACGATTGTGCAACTTCTTGATGTTTCCTCTCGGTCACAATCGTGCAACTCCCTGAAGTTTCCTTTTTGTCATAATTGTGCTTGTGCACGATGGTGCACCACCTGATGATCCCTTATTCAAGCATCATTCCAACTTCACAGGGGTGACTTAATTAGTCACCCCGTGCTTGGCTAGTGACTTAACTAGTCACCTTATTCTATAACTTAGCATGTTTTCTTTTAAAAGTTTAACATAAACATAATTGTCATACCAAAGCATTTAAGAATTTTTATGACTTGTTTCAATTGTTAACAACACCATTTATTCAATATGCAATTTGAAGTTCACTATAATTAAGTTAAGTTATAATTAAGTTAAGTTCACTATAATGAAAAACAGAAGACTTGTGTTCTCTACCTAACATTTGGTTTCCTTTTACAAATGAGTCAAGTTAGGTTTACAAGAAATGCTAAAGAAAAAAGCAATTATCGGCGACAAATGTTAGGGAAAAGGTTGTCCTTACTGAATCAATGTAGCTAGCAGAGAAATGTTGGAGAAAATCGACAACAGCGTGAAGAGCGAGAGGCAGAGACTAGTGTGAGTGAGACTAGACTAGAGAGTGGAGAAAAGAGACGAGCGTGGGACGGTGATGCTGCGTGAGTGAGACCAGACGAGATGGTGATGTTGCGTGAGTGAGAAAAAATCGTAGGTGGAGAGGACGAACTTGCTACTGCGTAAGTGAGAAAGTATCGTGGGAGGAGAGGATGAAATTGTCAAGTTGAACAATTTGTTGTGTTTACCTATTCTAGATGTACGTGGAATAGATAAAGACAAGGGTTAGTTATCTTTATCTATTCCTTGATATCTAGAAATTACTAACCCAGGAATGATTATTCTGCAGACTTTTTGTTAACCAAACAAAAAATTCCTAATTATTAGGAATAGATGAGTAATAGAATACCTATTACCATGAACCAAACAACTCATTAGGGATTTATTTTTGTTGAAACTACAGGGTTTTAGTTATATCATAAAACAACATCGTTTCATTAATTTTCATCATCTGTGTTAATTAAAATTATCGTATTTCTAAAACATGTGATAAGTCATGTCAGCAAAGATAACGAAAATACTAACGTCAGGCTATAATTTAAAAAAATAAAAAATTTAAACATTCAATTGTCGCTTTTTTAAATTCATGCTGTAATTATAAAATTTGGAGGAAGTTTGATTTTTTTTTAATTAACCGTACAACAAAAAGTAAGTTGGATTGAGCTTGAGTGGAGTAATCTGAATATGTTTGGATCTTGAACATTTTTGGATCATTTCAAACAATGTCAAAATGATATCATTTTTAGCGATTCGTTTAACATAAGACTAAAATGACATTGTTTCGTAACTAATGCTAGAGTACTTGGATTGATCTAAGTTTAATTTCAAGTCGAAGCTTAATTTGATCAAACTTGACTTGTTGATTTAAGGTTGAACCGAAGTTCGGCCTGGCTGCCATCCTTACCATTAAACCCATGGTTCCAAGTTCAATAATGACTAATTCTTGAAACGCCATGTTCTTGAGCTTCCTGGAAGTAATAATTCCCATAGCAAACACATGCATATCATGGACCACTATCAGAAAACAAAAGGATTTCAGTGGCAATGCTTACAAAGTCCCTCTTCGATTTAAAGGGTACCCGAAATTATTTAAGTAACCTTAAACTCTCTGAACAAGGAGACTGACTCCATTTCCAGGTTCCAAAACCAACCGAAATGCAGGGCAATGTTGGTATGTTGGTGAGAGTGTAAAACTAAACTTTGCTAAAATAAGCGACAGAATGACTCTCAGTTCTGTCATACCAAATTGCCGACCTACGCAGATTCGAGGACCGCCACCAAAAGGAATATAAGCCTGTGGACTCTCTGTAGCCCCGACGATTCCATTAGCAAATCTTTCAGGCTTGTACTGATGTGCATCAGGACCCCATGTATCAGGATCCTGCTGCACAATGGATATTGGGATTTGAATGTTGGTTCCTTTGGGAATTACGACGTTGTTGAACTTCATATCTTCCAATGTCATTCTTGAACTGAATACTGCTGGTGGGTACAAGCGCAAAGTTTCTTGGATAACCATTGTAAGCTGAGGATTCAAGCAGAAAGCCAGTTTCATTACAGAAGGTCATGAGATGGGGTCGTTTATCCAAGTGGAATTCAATTGTATTCTCAAGAAAAACTTACAATTTTCATGTTTTGAAGCATGTGAGGATCTAGTGGTAGGCCATCTTTACAAATTTCGAGCACCTCAGCACGTGCTCGAGCTTGCCAATCCTGATGAGTAGCTAGCAGCATCAGACACCATGAGGCTGTGATGGCTGTGGTTTCGTGACCAGCAAAGTATATAGCTTTGCAATTGTCCACTATGAACTTCTTGAGAGAAAAACTTCTTGGAAGGTCTCCAGGTTTAGTGTTACTTTCGACACTTCTTGCCCCTTCAAGTATCATTTGCAGCAGATCGTTCTCTGAGTTCCCTTCAGCCCTCTGCTTCACAATCCTTAGTATCATTGAGCCGATTTCTTTCTCTAATTTCCATATCTCTCTATTAGTCCTGGTTGGTATGTGTCTGGTGTTTTCAGATCGCCAAAGAGTAACAGAAGTTAAATGAATCAAGTACTTATGATGATGGTTTATTGGAATTTTCAATCAATTCGTACCTGAACCCTGGAATGCCGATGAAACCTTTGGACATTACATTTTGAAGATCTCTAAGCTTTAAGAATATTTCTTTCCCTTTTTCATAACTGCTCCCAAAACAAGCTCTTGAAATAACATCAGCAGACAAGCGTCTCAAGTCCAGATCAATGTTCATATCTGCAACGCCTCCATTTGATTCAATCCTATCCTCCCAAGACCTTAACATGGAGATTGTAGAGTCCACCATTAAACTAACAAAACCCTTCAACCAAAACAGTTCCAATCAAGAATTTCAAATGCTCCTAATCAAATTCGTAATATCTGACAAATACCCAGAAAAATCCAGTGAAGTGAGATTGTTTTACCTTAATTCTATCGATATGGAATTCAGGAGCGATGATCTTCCTCTGGTGAGCCCAATTTGAGCCACTTGCAGTTATAATGCTCAGTCCCAGAAGCGGTCCACGATCTTTGGATAAATAAGAAGGCTTACCTAAGCTCAAAGACGAGCAAACGATTATTTCCTTTACCATGTCAATGTCTGTGGTGAACAGCGTGTGTATGTTTCCAGTTGAATAAATGAAAGTTTTCCCTGCACAAAATTGGTCATCAGATACAAATATTGATCGTCCCAAGTAGTCTGAGATTGTAAGGTTCAAAGAAAGGGTACCGTATTCGTTGATCCAGTGTCGAAAATGGGGAAAGATAGTGAAAGGCCAGTCATGACGAAGATCACGAACTTCAGATACTGACTGGGTCTGTACTTGTGCTTGGATTCTTCTGATTTCAGGGATGTTTCCAAGGAGAAATGAAGGAGAAGGCCCTCTGATTCCTTGTTTGCGAAGAGTTGATCTAAGCTTTTGTGGCTTGGCAAGCAAAAGACTGTACATGTATGCTAAGACTCCCAAAATCCCACCCAAAACCAAAGAAACGACCAACTTCAACATTAGAACCAGATCGGTCTCCATAGTCTCTGCCTTCCACTTCGTACTCAGAACACTCTCTACGTACGTCGGTTTATAGATCACGTTCACGGCCAATGTCTGATTTCGTCAACTTTAACAAGCTTCTTGTCCACTAGTGAGCAGTGACGAGGCGGCACTATTATAATCCTGAGACAGGTATACTTTTAATAGAATTGTGTCTAGTGGACGCAGCGAGTGTTTGGCAGATACCTTTAAAAAGAAAAAAGAAAAAAAAAAAAGAGGAGGGGAGAACCAAAAACAACTTACCCTACAAGTCGAGGGATACAGAGTCCTGACATATCTGCAATGAAAAACGGATGACACCTAATAAGTGGATTTACAAAAGTGGTGGTTTCTAAATCAAAATGTGTGGCATAGTTCGCGAACCAGTCTGCGCATCTATTGCTCTCTCGAAAAATGTGGCGATGGATAACCGTCCAGTTCCGAGTGAACAGTACATGAATACTCTGAACTAGGGGATTGAGCAAATAGCTTTTAAGCTATTAGCTGTTTGTCGTAGTTAAATTGCTAATATACTTATTTGGTTAGGAATTGGTTGAGTTGTTTGATTCAACCCAATCAGCTATTTTTTGAAAAGTTATTTAGGAATAGCTTTTCAACCTATAAGCTAATAAAAATTTTGCTAAAAAACAATCATGCCCTCAAAATCATTTCAACTTATTTGAAATGTACGAGAGTAACTACAATTATTATCTATAAATTCATCAAAACGTCTATATAATAGCTTAAATTGACAAGTAAGATATTATTCATCTATTAACTTTACAGACAACACAAGGTATAAAACTATAGATAAGATTTGGATTGTTGTTGTTGTTGTTGTTGTTGTTGTTGTTATTATTATTATTATTATTATTATTATATCTTCTATGTTTTTTTATTAGAGTTATAAACTTAATTTTTGTAAAATTAAATATCTAAAATCAAAATTACTATAAGAATATTTAATGAAATACTAAGATATATAATATTCATATCCTTATAAATTTTTTTAAAGTCATGTCCTCATAAATCATTTTACACGTAAACAACTAATACTAAATAACTAATTTTACCAAACATCAAATGACAAACAGCTAATGCAATCCGCTGGTCAAATCAGCTGATATAATCAGATAGCTAACAGCTAATGCAATCAGTTGATTGCCAAACAAGGTCATAATGTACTATGATTATGTTTTTAGGCTTAAAATGATGCTTAATTTCTTTTGTTAATGTTCTATTAAATTTTATTTATATATTTATGTAAAATTTACGTAAATATGTGGATAAGATTTAATAGAATATAATAAGAATACTATAACTGAAATAGAAGATATGATCTCTAAAAATGGGATAAACGAAATTGGCTAATTTAAGGTATGAGATAGGTTCAAATATTTTTCAGTCTAATTGAATTAGAAATATCCTCGTTTTGATTATATGTAACAAATGACATAATCTTGGATATTCTTTAACAATTAAATAAATTAATATTGTTTTACTAAATTTAATAAAATAATTTCATTTTATTTAATCAATTTATTAAATTTCTAAACCTAAAATTTATTTAATATAAATTAAAATCGACCATTTTATCATTTAAATGTTTATTACATTAACATAATAAATATACTAATGCTAATATATTAAATTTATTTTTAAATAAGTATATTATAACCGTACATTAATGATTACCTTCCTTAATTTCGTTGTTCTCGTTATTATCCGAGGAGTCGTTTGGTTCCATTTCTGTTATAGTTTTTAACTTTTATTTTCTATTTTTAATTTATATTTTTTATTACAAAACATGTTTAGTTGAAATTTGTAAAAACAAAAAATAAAAACATATTTGGTTAATAAAAAATTGAAAATAAAAACATTTAAATCTCAATCGACTGTCCTTCCCTTGTTTCAATAGCATTATTAGAAGTATCAACCAAATTGTACGTAAATTAATGTCTGCACTATGGTGAAGTCAATAAACCAAAAATACAGAACAATAAGCAATTGAAAATGCAAAAACACAAATAAACTACAAATAGGAAAACCAGTAAAGTAAAAACGTAAAAATTAAAAAAAAAACTAGAAATGCAGAAACCAGAAATACAAAATGCAGAAATGTACAACTTGTAAGAAGTAGGTATAAGGTACAAGAAACCCATATGCAAAAACATAATAATAATTGTAGCTGATACACGTGATCGCAACACTGAAAGAGGAACTCGGCAATCCCTTCCCTTCTCCTTCCAAATATGAAGGAATGACTTGAGATTGAACAGTTAATGTCTCAGATGATTGAATTAAGACAACAACTAAACAATAAAAAGGAAGATTGCAGAAGAAAAAGAAAGTGTTAAAAATAGTACTGGTAAATCATAAATCTTGTTTTGCTCATCAAGACCAAAAAAAAATTTATGGTCACAAGAGATCTGCAACGTTGGATGGCAGTTCTTCAATTGTCAAGTTGTAAAACTTCTAGATATCAAACAACATTCGTTTGTCATCCTTTGTCACAAAGTTGATGGCTACACACCTTTTCTTCCAAACTGTTCGCTTCGTCCAATTACATGAAAATAGTTTTCTGGTTAAGTCGGCAAATCATAATTTATAACCAGAGAAACCTGTTGCTCATCAATACCACGAGCCAAAAGATCTATGGTGATAAGGACGCGAGAAGAACTAAAGCGAAACTCCCGCCTAATGATGTCTAGAGTGTTCTGGTCCGTATCTCCATGAGTAGTAGAGATTGTGTGATCATGACTTCGCATCTTATCAGTAATCCAGTCAACCTTGCGTCTTGTGTTGACCAAAATGACACTCTGAGGTAGAAAAGGGACGTAAGAGAGAAGAAAAGAAAACATAAGTAAAAGAGAGGAAAGAGATGAGTTTGGGACGTGAGAGAAGAGAGAAGAGAGAAGAGGTAGAGTTTTTATACTGAAGGAAGTTTATAAAAAGAGGAAGTAGAAACAAAAACATGTGAAAATCTATTGCCAAATTTTAGAAAAATATCTTTTTTTATGTTTACGTAAAGTTGTTGTGGTTTTTATTTTTAAAAACAAGAAATGATAACAACATTCAACCAAACATGATTTAAAGACAACAAAACAAGAAGGAAAAAGGGCCTTAAATTATTAAATATGAGTTAAATTTTTAATTAATTGAAAATTGAAAATTATAATGTAAATCGAATTTAACCCAGCTTGTACTTAAGTTTAAAGGTAAATTTTATCTTTTAGGCCTCGTTTGGTTGATGAAAAAGTAAAGTGAATTTGGAATATGATTTTTCGGAAAATAAATTTATAGAGAGTAAAGATATTCACATGTTTGGATACTTATAAGAATTCTAATAGGAAAGTTGAGTGGATTCTTGTTATATTGTTTGGTATGCAACAGTATTTTATAGAATGTAACTTAATTTTGACTTGTGTTTCCGATTATATCCCTACAAACCGAATAAAAATTGAAATCGTTAAATAAGGAAAAATATGAACTTAAAGAGCAAAAATATTCAAAATTCAAATACCGGCAGATATTGAAAAATTTAAAAAATAGGGAAAATTTAAAAAAAAAATTGAAAATTCCCTCCCTCCCTCTTGTCTCTCCTTCTCCCATTTTTTTCAAAGTTTTTTAATTAGTTATTTTATTTATTTCAACTTTTATAATTATTGTGGATTTTTAATTTTTGTTTTAAAAATAATAATAAATATTTTT
>JAOTBA010000009.1:24397616-24417250 GCA_025629845.1 Erythroxylum squamatum
CCTCCCTCTTCTCTCACCCGGTACATAATATTCCCCTCCCCAGGTACATACGGTTTCCTAACTACTTCGCCACCTCAACATAACTACCTGCCCTCCTGCGCTTATTGTTTCTTCTAGAATAAACCTTTCTTTCTTCTCCTAAGATCCTAACAAAAACTAAACAACCTGATTTGTGGTAATGGAATAGAGGAGAAAATGAGAGAGCAAATTGCCTTAAATCTAAAAATATGTCCAGTTTCTAGCACTAAGTCCTTCAAAAGAAGAGAATCCCATCTGAATATTATTTATAACAATCTCAAATACATGGAAATACCAGAAAGAAATGCTACTACGAGAAAATAGCTTGTTTCTCGCAAGTTCTTGTGTCATATGAAGCGCACTTTGAAGAGATTAAACCAATCAATCAAGGTACTTAAAAGACCCTTAGCCTGTCAGGGCAGAATTGAGAGCACTATGCACATCAACTCCAATTTGTGCTTCGGCTTTCTCCAGATCGGTTGAGGCCGAGCTCAGCTTCTGGGTGAACTCTGCAAGTCCTTTCTGAACCAGGCTAGCATCGATTTGATCAAGCGGTACAGCCTCAACTGCAATTACATCTGCAACAGAGTTGGCATGGATGAATGCAAAGCCGCTGCTAATGAAATACTTCACCACATCATTTCCTTCGTGGACCGACATCACTCCAGGTTTCAACTCTGCAATTGTTGATACATGTCCAGGAAGAACACCCATTTGCCCCGTTGTAGCTGGAATTATGACCATGTCAACCTAAGTGAAGTTTTTGAAAAGGTAAGACCTTCTGCAGTTACCTATCAAAAGCAATCTTATTTTGTTTTTCAAGATGCATGAACAGAAACAATCTACGACCAGATTTGAAATGTCAGAGATAGCTTAGCTATAACGATTAAGATAATTACTGGTTATTTAAAATGCAAACCAAAAGAAGGTTGCAACAAGAAGAAGGTTCGAACCACCAAAATGACAAGAATTAGATGATACAATTCCTCAAAGAGTAATATGGCTTTGGTAACAAAATGACAAGGTTGATACATCCACTCAGCCCAAAAGCCAAAAAACACATCAAGGGACCTTCAATTCATAGCAATATATATATATGTATCCACAGGTGTTCAATGTTGTTGAAAGACTGTAGTACATGAAGATTGGAGTCCATTCGTCCCTAGTTTCTTCCCCAACCATTTCATTACCTAGCCAACTCTTAATTCTATTTAACAGCTACAGGATGGTAGAAAAAAGATGAAAACAAATAGAACTACAAAATAAATGCCTGCAATGGCCTTGGATGAGATAATACACATGTGAGGATATAAAGATAATGATGCATTGTAAAGTTAGATGGTGCGGTGTTATAAAAATTACACAATTTATACTGAACCATGAAGTCGATCAAGCTCATTCATAAGTTCGAAGCTCACTCTCAAGCACCGAAAAACTGAAAAAACAGTTGTCTCTAATCAACGAAAGGTCTATAGCAGCAATACTTACTCATACAAGAAGAACAAAAAACATTTTCAAAGATACTATTAGTAAGACTGCAGCCAGAATGATAAGCAGCCTGTTATGAAAAAGGCCTAATCGATGATATCATAGAAGAAACAAAAGCGAGAAGGCTTAGTTCAAAGACTTGATCAAACTTGTTGAAGGAAGGATCTCCATATACTACCATATCTAACAAAACGAAAAAATGAAATGTATATGTAAGACATTGATCACAAATATAAATTGTAGACAGACATTAAGAATTCAACACAGATTTATAATGTCTGGAGAGCCAACCCGGTTACGATCATAAAATTCCGAATAGAAGATATATATCCCTTCATAAAAATGAAGTCTTGGCTTTCATGCTAACACAAGAGCCAAAGTAAAGAGATACACAGATGAATACATTGGCACATTTTGATGCAATCCAGAAACTTTGTCAATAAGGCTAGCATACACAGTAGACACGATCATTAATCTCTGGTAGAATCACATGAGAAGTGATGATCGTAACCCAATTAATCATAGCAATCCAACATCATATTGAAAAATGCCAATGTAGGATTCATCAGTAACTTGTTCAAATCTTGTTAATGACTGTTAAACCCACACGGAATCGTTTCAACAGACATTATTTACTAGATCATCAATTACCGAAAAAAAACATATGCATTCAACAAAGTTTAAGATCAAAATCCAGCAAAGGTAAATCTAAACACGACCACACAGAAAAGCACCTCTTTGCCGGACAACTCAGAGGCATAAGGAAGAACGAAGTTGACCGTAAGCTTGGTAGGGATTGTAGATGGAGTAGGAGGACGAGGCTGCATAAAAGAAAGAGGCGTCTTGGGTGGGTCCAGATTGGGGACCACTTTCTTCCACGCTTCCACGAAACTGGACTCTGCCGATTGAGTCGCCGACACATCGGTCGAGAAGGATCGAGCCCGAATGGGTCTGGAAAGGAGCCGAGTCGCTTGCCGGAACATCGTCGGTCGTTTGATCGCTCGGCTCTCGCAAGGTCGGAGGAGAGAGATGAGGGTGTTTCAATGGAGTTTTGGAAATGATGGTGATAGGTTCGAACCAATCAGGGTTCTTAGCCAAAAGCCATTTTTCCTTTCGAAACGACGACGTCCTCCTAGCCAAAACATAGACACAAGATACGTTGACTAATCTCTTTTGGGCTTTACAGTCCGTTACAAAAATAGAACAGTGAACATTCCAAAAGCTATACACACACACACACACATATAGAGAGAGAGAGAGAGAGAGAGTGACTGTTAGCGGTGGTGACGGGCGGAGGAAACGGTGCATCAGGGAGTTCGTGGACCGAGGGAGTGTGGAGAGCTACAGGTATTATGTTTCTCGTAAGAGTGTTTTCGAGATGCTCAATTTCAGAGGTTATTACGTGCCTGACTCGGAGCTGCAGGGTCACTCGCTCAGTTTCGTGCGGATTTCGGCGATCAGCCTGAGTTGGAACGACTTCGTCTCAGCGTCTCTCATCGTGCTCGTCCAAAGAAGAAGGTACATTGTACACATTGTCGTTTGGCAGCTTAGCGAACTGAAGAAGAGAAAAGAGATTGCGCTTTTAATTTATAGATTAATTTTGAAAAATTTTCGAGTTCTTTTTCCTTGTAACAGATGGAGGTAATCTTCTTGGGAACAAACAAAGTCAGCCAATCAGCTATACGTGGCGTTTATACTCGGATTACGAACAAGGAAACTGTAGAGGGCTTGATTTTTGATATTGCAGAGCAAAATGACATCCTTTGCTCGTGAACAACTGCTTAAATTCCCTTTCAAAGTTCACATTTTTCATGTAAGACGCCATTTTTTCTGATTTATCACGCTCACTGACCTTTAAGCTGCAAGTTCTTTGCAATATCACACACAACAACTAATTGAAAAGCGTTCCTATTATCCTACATCTGTTTGGTAGTCAGATTACTGAGTTGCTCTCAAATATCACCAAACATGTCCTTCAACCTAATTACGAGATACTGACATTGGAGGACAAACATGAGCTGTTGAAGAAGTACAATCTGGAAGCCAAGCAGGTAAAAACAGCTGAACTTAAGATTATATAATTAGGCTGAGCTCATTTTTCAATCACATTCTTAGTTATGATAATGATTAAAATAAAGCAGAGTCACAAATTCTTCGACTTTTAACCCAGTTGCCTAGAATGCTTGAACTGACGCTATTGCAAGATATCATGGAATGAAGAAGCGGCAAGTTGTGAAGGTTGCATACAATGAAGGACTTGCAGATTCTCACGTAACTTACCGTGTTGTTATCTGATGCTATTGTTTCAGTGAATGGAGTTTCGTGTATGTTTTGTTTAGGTTGATGTCAGTTTAGGCAACACGGACAAGACTAACTATTATTTACTCTAAATTTGCAATATTTAACAAATTTCCCACCTGAGGGGTTAGTTCTGTTGGTAGTTGAGGTTCCTCAATTGTGTCTGACTCCTTGAGATGAGGAATTCAAGTCTTGGATGAGCATACATTTTAAGATTCTCCTCAAAGTTCAGTCTATTAATGATGATGACAAAATAGTTCGAGAATTGATCAATCCAACCCTATATGTTGAGGTTTTTTCATTTGAAAATATAGGCTCGAAGGCTCTTTTTCTTTAAGGCCTTGATTTTATTTAACTGATTTAGGGCTAAGGCACTGCAGACCAACTACATATCAGGCCCAAATGTTGTGTAACAAAACGGAGTTTTCTATCCTTTTCGTCATTTGCACCGCCTCAACTTCCATTCGACGTCGTATGGACTCTTTTCTTGGTTCTATATATATATCTGTTTCAAATTTTTCTTTCCCTCCATAAACAAAAGCCTACAATACGAATAATTTGGAGAACAAATAGTGCTATAAAAGATATTGCAATCTGAGTACCAAATAATGCATTATAAAGAAATATTAACTAGTAAATTTCTTATTACAATTCATTTATTTTAGATATTAAATTTGTTCTTAATTCAGTTATTTTAAAAAATATACTAGAAATAATTTTTTTAATTTAAGAATCCAAACGAAAAAGAATATATTATAAAGATAGGAATTATGATTCGGCAAGAAAATATGTTGAGCATAACTTGTTTCTTTATTCTTTATTTTGTTATTTATGCTAAGTTTCTATATCGGAGGAACAAACAAGGTAGAAGCCGAAGAAATATGTGACGGACTCCGTGCTTACCTGTAAACCTTGGGACGTGGCGTTTCATAAGCCCAGCGGATTCAGCGCTCTCTATGCTCGGATTCAGCCTTTGCACACTTCGCTGACTGTATGATTTAATACTTGTATAAATTTCTCACGAAGTGTAACCTGAACAAATTATTTTAGTTTATACTATATAATGAAGCTCTTATAGTACATTGGCGATGTGCCTACTTGTCCCAAACTAATAGGTGCTTAATTATATGATTATTAGTTACATAGTTTTCGTCGTCATTTTAATTAATATTAATTACAATAATCAATGACGTTGAGAAAGCAAATACTTAATGGTATTTCAACAAGTTACATGGAATCTCTTCTCCAAGTTCGCAAACCATTTGCAAGTATTGGCCAGTAAGCACTTAATTCTTTGCGAACCTGGAGAAGAGATTCCATGTAACTTGTTGAGAAAGCAAATACCATTATTATACTTCTTAAACAATAGCAAAAACAGTACTAGACACCAGCAGAGAGATCCAGCCCCTAGCTAAGTTATTTAAACCGTGTCTGTTTACCGCTTGTATCACACACCATGAGGATTCAAATGGATATGCTTCTAAAGATCCGGAAATAGGCTTATCCTTGAGTAATACTTCCATGCATCCAAGGAATGAATTTGCTACGGAGTCAAGATTGTACCCTCCTTCTAATGCTAAAACAATCTTTCCTTGAACAAAGTCCATTAATTGCAAAAGGCAAAACTGATATAAGAAGCCTGATTACAGATAGACATTCTTCAATAATACTCCACAATGAAGTAGCGCAAGGCATTAAACAAAAGCTTACAATACGAATAATTTGAAGAACAAATAGTGCTATAAAAGATATTGCAATCTGAGCACCAAATTATGCCTAATTGTTCAAGAAATTGCTTAGATCCTAATTAAGATCATTGGTACATTTATCTTTTTAAATTCGAATCAACATCACTCTATAATATTTTTTAAAAATTATAATTTTAGAGAAATGTTGTAGAAAACTACAACTTAATATCGAATATAAATATGAATCAATTCAAAATATGAAATATAGGTATATATAAATATGTGCATTTTAAAATTAATATCAATTCAAAATTATGATTTTAGAGAAATATAGTTAAAAAATACAATTTAATATCATCTTTATAAATGTCAATTAATTCAAAATTAAATTTCTTAATTCACACCACTCTATAATGCATCCTTTTAAAAATATAACTGTGGAAGAATAATATCATTGTTATAGGTGTCAATTAATTCAACATATGAAATAAAGGTATAAATACATATGCTCACTTTTATTTTTCATGTTCAAGTATAATTTGAAGGATTTGGGTGGACTTGAACTGTATTCCACTTAAAAATTTAAAGTCAATTTAATTATTAAATTTGGATGCTGAAAACATTTTCGCATCTATAAAAACAAGTGTACCATTTTCATGCTTCAAAAATTTTAGGACATCACACATTATTATGTTATCATTAGACTTGTAAAATTTATTTCAATTTAATTTGATAAAATGAATTAAGTCCAAAATTAAATAGTGTGAGTTTGATAATTAATATATTGATCACTATTTGAGATTTAGAAAAAAAGTTTAAAAAATTAAAGATTTGATATAGTTTATATAAAAATGGAAGAAATCAATCTAGCTACAATTGTTTTAATTTATAATTATGGTCCAATATAGCAATATATTTTTTAAACAATCTTATAATTATCGTATATAATTATTGAAAATACACTAATGAGTTGAATTTAAATTTGCAATTTTCATCGTAAGAAAGATATAAGTTTGAAAATTGAAATATATTTCCAATGTTGAATTTTGGATTATGTCCTAAATTTAAAAGAATTTAGTTAAAGCTTAATGAAATACAACTCAACTTAGTTTGAAAATTTAATAAATTAACATAATTTTATGTTTTAAAATTTATTTTGTGTCTCACTAATTAATGAACTGTATATTAAATAAAAATATTGTTAAAATTCACGGATTATTATAGTTAATTAGCTGCTAATAGTCATTAATTAATTGAATTAAAATTTTAAAATTTCCCAAATTTTCAAATAATTATTTATTCAATTGAGTAAAAATTAAGAAAATTACATGACAAATAATATTGTATATCAATATTTGTAGAAATTAAAAAGAAATTATTTTTAATGCCATTTAGTGCTAGATTACAAGACAAGAAAAGAAAAGTACCATTTGCTGGTGACCCAGCTTCTCTGAAGAGATATGCAGCCTATCAACATACGGAGGGGGAAAAAAAAAAGGAGAAAGACAAGTGATCATGTCAAATAAGAGACCACAAAAGGGACGGTGAAAAGAAAATTTTGCAGTTCTAAGAGATAAACGTACTCTAATAGCTTGAGCATGTGCTCTAATGTTCCTTAATATTTGCCTTTTCTCTTCTTCCCTTTTCAAGTCCAAGGTGTAGCGAAATCGACGAGAAGCATTAAGCACGAGAGCCGCTTGCCACATAAAGAAAATATTAGCGCAAAATGTGATAGTCATCAAAACAGCAGGTAAGGATTCAAACAAAGGCTTAATCAGTAAATCTCATCTAACATTCATATCCTCCTAGTAGAACAAGAAATTACCCTCCAGCGGCGAAGACGGTCCATATAGGCTTTTTTGGTGCTAGGCATGTCATGGTCGAAAGGACTGGAGGCGTCGTCATAGTTAGGGTTTTCATGGTCGAAATTGATGGAGTGATTGCCTCCGGCCTCCCCCTCGTCGTCACGGCGGCGCCGGTAAGGCGAACCCTTGAATAGATTACCCATTTGTTAACTATCGCAGGAGAGATGGCACCGTTGTGTTAAGTCTTTAGCCTCACTCCTTGGGAACTTCGACGTTTTAACTCGTTTCGATTAAACCAAACGTCAACGCATCGGCTTATTTCGCTTGAGCCAAGCCGATTCCTTGTCTTTCTTTGATTTTGCTTCCGCCTCAACTGTTTCCTTCCCGCCTTGAATATTTTATTGTAGAAGAATAATGATTCTATTTACTTGTTGAAATAAATGGTAATTATTGATTAAGAATGGGGATAAAAAGATCTTTACATTTTTATTTAATACGGACAAAAAATTTTATTTTTATTTTTAAAACTCAAAGTTTGAAATTTTAATTAAAACACAGTTTGAATAAAATTTTGTTAAAAATCATAAATTGTTTTCGTTAATTAACTGCCATTAATCTTTAATAAAATAAAATTAAAATATTAATTTTCCAAATGTTCAAATAATTATTTATTCAATTGATTAAAAATTAAGCAAAATGTTAAAATTTGATGATTCTTAAGACCTTTAAGAGGTTTGACTTGGTTAATATGTTTTTGAATATTTAATGTAAAAGAATAATGATTATATTATATAAACAAACAAAACAAATGGCATTTATCAATCGAAGTTGGAAATTTTTATTAATTACTATAATTTTCTGTGTTAAAATTTGGTTTATATCTCACTAATTAATGAATTAACTATCAGTTGAATAGAAATATTGCTAAAAGTCATAAATAGTTTTAGTTAATTAATTTTCAATACTCCTTAATAAATTGCATTAAATTTCAATTTTCCTAAATATTCAAAAAATTATTTATTCAATATATTAGAAGTTAAGAAAATTTTAAACTTTGATGAATCTTAAGACCTTTAAAAGGTTTAACTTGATTCATATTAACATAAATTTCTTATTTAAAAGTATTTTCATTTAATAAATTAATATAATTTTATGTGTTAAAATTTAGTTAGTAATTAATGAATTAACTATCAATTGAATAAAAAATGTTGTTTAAAGTCATAAATTGTTTTAGTTAATTAACTTCCAATAGTCTTTAATAAATTGAGTTCAAATTTAAATTTTCCAAATGTTCAAGTAATTATTTGAAAATTAAGAAAATCTAAAATTTCCCAAATTCGAGCGATGGCGGTATTAATTTTGAAAGTTTATGTATGAGACAATTTTGCAAGAATTCAGAACGGATGTGGAAATAAAACCTATTCTCTAGTCTACTCCTATTTTTGCTATGGTGATATTAATTTTGACAGTTTGCTTCTATAAAAGAAGTTAACTATAACTAAAATATTTGGAATATGTTTAGCTATAACCTCTTATAATTGATTATACTTTTTAACATTTGAAGCTCCAATTTATTTAATCAATGTTTTAGATAAACATGTACTTTATTTGGACAAAAATTCTATATTAGAAAATGTTCTAAAAGCTTATTTATAGCCTTGAAAGATAACATACTATCAAAATCTTCTGTTGACTATTTGTTCAATTAAATCAGAAGGCTTTTATTTAACCAATTAAAGTTTTATGTTTTTTCATTGCAGGAATTGACAACTCTGTATGCTCATGAAGTACACCTCAGCCAATTTACCTCGGCGTAATGTTCTACGAAAGATTTAAAAGCATTTAGTATCACACGCATTTTGTACTTGTACCTTGCAAGAACATGTATGAACTACGTATCCTATCACATATATAGCATTTTCTTATCTCTTAATATATATTCTTCGAGGACTTTAATATATTCTCATCTCTAAATAGGTTATTTTAGTTCTGCTTTTTCTTGGTTATTTTTATTTTTATTTTTGTTTTTATTTTTAAATAAACCAAAAGTATGTTTAATTGTAATTGATGTAACTATAATTCATCCTGAATAATTGAATATTTAATAAAATTTAGAGATATATTAATTTTATAAAATAATTAAATGAATAGTTTAGATTAATATTAATGTTTATTAATAAAAACCATTATGTTTCTTAAAATAAATAATTAACTAAGTAAAAAATATTTGAAAACTAAACTTTTCTTGTTAATATACATTTTAATTATTAAATTTATTGCTATTATTTAAGATTAAATATCGGGATTTATTTAAGAATTGTTTGAAATTTAAATTTTAAGTTAATTATGAAATAATTAAAATAAATAAATTAGATTAGTTATAATTTTTTGTTAGTAATTAACATTAAATAGTTGAATAGCATAAATGATATATCAAAGTTAATAGTAAATTAAATTATAACAAAAAAATAAGTAGAAATCAAGAGAGTAGTGGTGTCAAAGGTGTGGCACTGGATAAGAATTAACTTTCCAAGGAAACATGGGGAGATATACGGAAAGCTCACTACAATTTTCTAACTATAGCATTGTTCTCGGTTCAGCAATCTGTTATAGCATAGGCTAATGCTATAAGTCGTAAAGAAGCAACCAAGAACATCATTAGCATAGCATCACGAGCTGTGAAGTTTCAAAGAGAAAAATCATAAGATTACGTAAAAAATACAGCAAACAACACGTTTTAGAAGATCAGTAAAGAATATAAACAAATCTCCCTTATTTTAGTTTATCCGTGATATATAACTCCTTTTCGACGTACTTGAAATGTTAAACGATCTCGTTTTTAACGAAAACTACTGATACCTTTTCCGTAGCATATGTGACTAAAATAGTCTAAATTAACGATGTCATAATTCTTCAATAACAACAACTTTACGCCATATACAAACAAACCAAAAAACAAAAACAATTCTAGATCGCAGCGCCCTAGATCAATATTAAAGGTAGAGAAAACATCAGCAACAAGAAAACCTCAGTAATGTGTCGCTTGATCTGGAGATGAAAGATCTAAACGAAAAAGAATCAGAATACTTACAATACTCATATCTGATTCTCATTTCTTCGCTTCCCGTCACCTGATTAGCCGCGAACGGAGGATTCCTCCATTTCATTCCAGATCCTGACTAAATAATCAAAAAACTGTTAGTAACTAAGTTAATCACCATGATCTCATCTTGTTTTCTATAAAATCACACAATATTTTCATTGCAACTGTAGATCTAGAAGCTACCTGCTTACGTATCCGATTCTCAACCTCTTTCTTCTGCGTCCTCTCTCCCACGAGTCACTTGAGAGCAGGGAGTGAATAGGGCGCGCAAGTCAAACTGAAAATTCAAAACCTAGCCACCTTTTATAACCCTTGAAAAGTTTTGTTTTTCTTTTTTATTTTAAAAAGTGAGCGGTTACTACCGTGAACAATTACCTACATACCCTTAAAACAAACGAGCTAGTTAAAGGTGGATTTCAAACAATCGGCTTGTGGGCCGTCGATCTTTTTTCTCTCTCCGAAAGCAGAGGACCAGTGTCTTCTAAGTAATCAAAGCCCAACGCAATAGGCTGCGAACCTGTCAATATTTCTAGATTTGGGCCCAACCCGACTAGACCTTAACTTTTTGTAAGACAAATAAAGAATTTCATATTGAAGTTAATGAATTAAATTTTACTTGACTGAACTTGAATTCTAATTTAAATAATTATTTGAATCCTATCTAATTAGAATTTAAATTTGGATTTACAATAGTTGAATATAAAAAATAAATCAATCTGACTTAAAATTAAATGACCAAAATCTAAAATATTATGAACACTCTGTCTAAACATTCAAACACAAGGGTGTTAACTTTATGTAATGATTAAAAACCTAAGCTAGATCAACCTGCTTAATCCTAAAAACTTTAAACGGTTCAATTTTTTGGTTCGATTTTTAATTTTTGATTCGATATAATTTAGTAACTCTTATTATTAAAAACCAATCAAATTTTAATTAATTAGTCAATTTTCGTAAATTAATAATTTCATATAAATAAAAATAAATTTTTATTTAACATTTTTAATTAAATTTCAAAATTTTCGATACGTAAAGAATCTCTTTCAATCATATTTTAAATTTTTAAATTTTATTTAATTTTTAACTAATCTTATAACGATCTAATACTGGTTGAACTTTTTAAATCTTAAATCTCTTGTTTTACCGATTTATCTTTTGTTCTAGTTTTTAAAACATTTGAGCAAGATACTGACTGGCAAACTATGAATTTATTTTCATGACCATTTGATTCATGAAAATTTTTGTTTGGACATAAATTGAGGCACCAACAATCTGATTTTCCTTTTCCTTTCCACTCTTTGTCATCAAGCTATGCTTACAGTTAGTTCCTGGATCGAAAACAGCTTCATGAACGGACAATCTTGTAACAGTCCTGACTTCTCACAATCGAGCTATTACAAAAGCTCAACTAGTCATCTACCAAAGCTTAAACATGCAAGAACGATCTAGACATAGTGAAGTAGAATTCTGAAGTTCAAGAAACAGGGCACTTGTCCCTACACAAGAGGATGCAAGGATCAAAATCCTCCAATACTTATTTAAGGTGGCATGATGTTTTCATCCTTTTCAAACGCCTATACAATATATAGAACAGCACACAATGAAGAGTCGGTTTAGAAGGAAATTCCAGTCAGTGTTTAGAGAAAGAGTATAACACTTCAAACAAGCATGCTTTACTACTTGTCACCTCCGGTCGATACTCAGAAGTCCACAGTTGAGGTGTTCGAGCTCTGAGGATCATCACATTACCAGTAAATCAAAAACATAGACAACTGAAGCATCACAAAAGCATAGAAGAGATAAAGGAATGAATTACCCCTGTCATGGAGTTCATAGGAGTTTTGTTTCATTGAGAGGCTTCAACATCTCTAGCTCCTGCAGGGCCGTTGTTAGATCCATTTTCTGACATATCAAAGCAAATATTGGTTTTCCTCTGACAAATAGACTGAGAATCATCTAGCAGGCAAGAACTTTTGGATCCTTGTTCTGAGATATGTTTCATATCCTGCAGATGTGCGGCCGACAGTTTTGTAGTACCTTCTCTCTTATGCTCGAAAGAGAGCTTGGTAGAAACAGGTGATTTGGGTGTGCTGGGGTGTTTTCCAGACAACTCAATAGGCCTATGAAAGAGCAGGTGAGCCACTGTTCTGTCAATAGGATTTGTCTCTGTTTCTACCTCAGGCATCTTAGAATTTCTGTAAAACAATATGTTCAACAAGATTTATTGGCGTTAGTGATACATTTACCCAAAAAAGTGGACCCTTTTTTATTGGAAGTGATAAGGACACTGAAAGGAAACACCATAGCAGAGCAAATTAATTGGTACTTCAACCATGTATCTTTCTTCTGAATTCCAAGAACAGAAAACACGGGATGATAATGGCACCTGAGAGATCTAATTTGGTTTGTAATAACTTTTTCATTAGCAGAATTATAGCTATAGCATCAAAGATTTGAAAAACTACAATCATGAGAACAACATTAAAGAAACTTAAACCTGTTATGGATAGCAGTCTCTTCCTTCACAACTTGCTCATCCCTGCCACTATTGTTGGTACTGCAAGTATCACTAGTACATTGTCTTTGCAATGCACTTTGAGCCAACCGGAACAAGCTATCTCTTATACAAAGTCTGATTCTGACGTTCGACTGTGGAAAAAAAATTGGCTTGGCAACATATTCATGACTGAATTACTCAACCAGGTAAACAATCAGCATACAAGTCAAGCATACCTTTGCAATTATATCTTGAAGCTGGAATAATACGGTGTCCTCTAATGAAAAATCATTATCTGTCAAAGAGATGACACTGGAATCGTCTTGTTCTATAGGTGAGCTTGGGTCAAAAGCAGGAAGAGTGCTTAGCTCCTCAGATTCTATATTTGCAACAATGGCTCCCTCAACATCTTGCATTCCATTTTCTTGAGAATAATGTTGACGAATGGGCTGATTGCGACAGGCTACTTGATGAACAAACTGTTGCTGTTGTTTCTGGATTGCAAGCAGTGCTTGCATTTGCTGCCGTTTTCTCAACTTCTCAATTTTTTCCCGAGGTGTCATGGTCTGGCCTTTATCTGTAGAATGTGCCATCTTCTTTGCAGGATCCATCTTACCTGAAGAAGCTTCATAGCCAGAAAGCAAAGACTGAGGATTGAATTCCCTGGAATGAATGTGAGACATCATTGGCATGGCAGTATATGGACTTGTTACACCCCCATAAGCAGAAGGGGCAACAAATGGGTTAGAGATCTGGTGGAACTGTAATGAATTGGCTCCCTGTAACTGCTTGTGTTCGCTGAAAACCGTAGAGGAAGAAGATTGCAGCATCGGGGCTACATATTGATTCTTCAATTGAGTGGAACAGGTTTCAGGTGAAGACCAATTACCATGTATATCTTGGTACATGATATTCTCCTCCAACTTTTTCCTACTTTTCAAGAATTTCTTTTGCTTATATACCTGTTCAGATTAAAAGATGAAGACAATGAACAAACAAAAGTTATCCTGAATTAATGGGGAAATCACGTAAAGTCTGTAACATGGAAGATCAACTTTCTCAATAAAGTGACAGTTGATTTGACTACATATACAACGAGGAAGAAGAAATAAGACTATCGATAGGTATCAGATTTCGTAATGGCTCAGAAGGATAGAACTATTTACCTTAGAAGCCAATTCATTTGGCAGAACTGTTTCTTCTGAAGTAAGCTGACAGTTTGCTGAGCTGTTATTTCCCCTGTTGATCAATTCTGTCTACAAAACACAGGAGATTAACTTTTCACATATTCCCAGCTTAAGCAATAAACTAGTGTACATCGCCTGATCAACCAAAAAAAGCTTAATACCTGCTCTTCAAGTAATGGTTTACTTGCATTTCCAGAATAATGAACATGATCCGGGATTCGTTGCACACTCTGCAGACCATGAGTTACTGGATCATTCAATTTCCCATGGTCAGGGGTAAAAGGCTGGTCATCTTCAAGATACTCTGTTTTGATTCCGAAATGCTCAGATGTACTTCTCAAAGCGCCAATCTCTAAATTTGGAGAGTCCACAGACAAGGGGAAGGGCTTTACTGGGCTGTTAGTTACATCTTTAGAAGAAGACCATAGCTCATCAGCACTAGGAAGGCTTACACTGCCAAACATAGAATCATCATTTCTACAAAATCATCCCTTGTGAGGATATTAAGTCAGACCATTGAAAAAGAAAATAATATAAAAGTTTGGTATCAAAGCATCATTTGTGAGGAAGGATGCCAGAATCCTACAACAACCGAAGCTAAACTAACTCCTAAAAAAATTTATGCTACTCTCCAAAATCCTGTCTTGTAACGAAAGCTTCTTCACAGATTTCTATCCTTAGTAATAAAATTCACATAACTACTACAAATGGCATGAATCGTCTCTGGATAAAGCTTTCAGTTAAGAGAATGCTAACTCAGTTGAATTCATCATTTCTGAAAGATTTTGTGTTCTATGAGAAGAAATCTTGATATTGCTCATTACCTGAAAATTTGATCAAGATCATCAAAGCTTCCAATGTTAGCCCACCCATAGTCAACAAAATCACCTTGTTCTTTCGCTTCTTGGGGATTTTGAAACATTCCAGTTACATTATCAACTTCAGCTATCTCTGCCATTAGATAAGTGTACTGTTAGACTGAAAAGATCGTGCAGTATATGATCAGAGTACTTTTATTCTTTACACATCTTACCACCTCTTGATGAATCAACCTTGGATACATTAATCAAATTGTTAGATACTGAAGTATCCATCGAATCTTGATCAGTTTTGACAGCATGAGAGATAGGTAAGCCATGCCAAGAATGCATGCCAGATCCAGATGCAGACGTTCCTTCACTGATCTCAAAGTTTGAACTGCTCTTGAGCTTTGTTCCATGCATATCAACTTTAGTCGTGGATACCTTCCGCCTAGTGGACTTGACATCTTCTTCACTCCATTGCTTCCTTTTGCTATAATTGTCAGTTTCCTCTGGATAGGGCACAATATGGTCATCACTCTCACGAGCCTCACCCCATATAATATTAGTAAGCTGAAAATAAAGGGGCATGAAACTTGTCATCATTACATGACACGTGTAACAAAAGAGGCATGTCTGACAGCAAAAAATCCTTAATAATCACCAAAAAAAAAAGACGACAGAACACATGCAGTCTAGTATCTGAGGGCATTTATGAGTCATATGTGACATTGTTGCAGAAAAACTTTTGTCACCTCTACTGTCAAAGCAATTCGTTCTAGGCTGTACAAGAGATGGAGTTCATAAGACACAACCGAAACAATAAGGTTATAAAGTAAACAAGTCAAAGGCTATTATCCTTGTGACATAAAAATGTGAAGTAGGGAAATGCTCAAGGAGTAACACACTCTGCATTCCACCATTTTCCACCACTGTCCAGAGTCTCTTCACACTTTCTTTCTATAGGAAACTTATTTCTTAAGAACCACTTCTCCTCCGATCATTTACAATTGGAAACCCGAATAATAGTAGAAACATGAATTCTTATTTCCTGACACCCAGTAGCTTGTCTTGAAACCATTTCCTCACCATCTTGACTTTGAAAACAAAAATGCAACATATAAACAAGATTTCAGGTGCCTCAGAAGTGTTAGCTAGTACTTGGCACTCCTATTATGAGTGTTAGGTAGCACTTTGGCCAACGCATTCACTAAAGTTGGCTATCTGAAGTTCACATCATTCCCATCTCCTCAATCCCAACCAACATTCTTTAACGAAATTACTTTTTTTCTCCTCTCAAAATTTTCTTTCCAGCACTTCTTTACATCTTCACCTCAAAAGTACCGTTGTAACAAATTTTCAGTTCAACCACCTTAGATGCCCCAGTAGTGGTGTAACAGTTACTTAAAGCAGATGCCCCCTAATTGCCAGGTTCAAGGTTCAAAATGAAGTGAAAATACATGCTCAACACTAAGCATGTGATTATATATACATTATTCATTGATCGTCCTCTTTACTGTGTTCGCTTCTTTTTCAGTAACTCCATATCAAAATTAATCTTCAGAGTCCTAAATCACATCATTGATTGCCACAAACTTCAGTAAGAAGTAAATTCAATCTTCAAGTCTAGATACCGTATTGCTTCCCAGATTGCTTACTGTATTACGCATTTTTACTATACCGAGAGTCAATCAAAGTTTCTAAGAGTGGCTAAATCCATTGATTATCCTACTTTTCAATTTAACTCGAACATGATATCGCCTTACAATGCCCCTCAAGTTCGGGCATATCGTAAAATTAAGCCCCCAAACACTAATAGATAAACAGTTAAAGACAATTTCTTGATCAACTGATTAAATCACTGGAATCTGAAATCAGGCCATAACCCCTGAAATCTTACGCTTAGAAGAAGGAAATAACATGACCTATATGTTTTCCGACAGAAACAAAAGTCTTCAAGTAAAATCCTGTTCATTCCTATCCTAGGATTCTTCAAGCACATGTATTCAAATTGTATCCAGACAACAAACCATCAACCTTTTATCTAATTCTCCCTCAATTCGCTTACAGAGTTCATGTTTTTAAATAATAAAAAAGCAAGAAAATCCCACCAAAGTTCAGCTGTCTCACAGGCTAAAAAGCGAAAAATTCATAATCAACCTTGACAAAAGAAAAGAAACAAACAAGCTTACCTCTTCGTCGTTCCAATCAAACATCTTTGAAATAACCACAACCGACCTCGAAACGATAATTCAAATCAAAGAGACGGTAGTGAATTACTCCAAACATCGCCAGTCTTTCAACAACCTTAACACAAAGAAAGAACAGAGCACACAACAGAACTCCTAAACTCTCAAAACAACGTGAGACAAGTTTGTACTCAGAACTCAGATTACGAGGAAGAAAGGTCAAAGAAAGAGAAAGCAGAAGAAGTGCGAGACATCCAAAACGAGGTTTCAGTTAAACCAAGTTTTCCAGAGTAGATGTGACCAGACCAGAGAGAGAGAAATTTTCTGGTGGGGTCCATCTCAAGTGACGTTTGGTAAAGGTAATGGCTGCCAAGTGGACACGTGTAATGCCGTGTATCTATAGTAGTGGTTAGGAGAGGGGCAGATCTAATACTGGAACGTGATTGGATACAGCTTGCTTAGATCTGAATTTCATTTACATTTCGTTTCAACTTTGTGGCTGAGATTGTGCTACGAGTCGCTATAGTGGTCCGAATGTGGGACCCAGTTACCAAGTATTCTTCATTCTTGTCCAAGATTTTTCCTAATTTTACCACATTAAATATTAAATTCTATAAGTGGGCGGCAGGATTACATCACTTAAATTAGACTTAATTTTAGTACCTGGATTAGGACGTTGATTGTGGTTAGCATAATCTGGACGATAATTGTTTTAGTAAAAGACTCCAACTATCATTATTATTATTTAAAAATTAAAAATAATTTGTTAAATACTTATCAAAATTTTAATATAAGTAGTCTCATATACAAATGTCTACGCATACAAGGATTAATTGATTTGACCAATTTAACAATAAAATTTTTGAACAGGTTAATTTTTTTGTTCGGTTTTTAATTTTTCAGTTTAATTTAGTTTAATAATCTTTATTGTTAAAAATTGATTAATTTATTAAATAATTGATCAATTTATACAAATTAATCAATTTTATAACTAAAATAAGTTATTAATTTTTATTTAACATTCTCTTTTTTAATTAAACTTGAAATTTTTTACGGGTAAGAATAGTTTTAAATTATTTTTCATATTTTTTCCATTTTATTCAATCTTTAACTGATTTTATGACGATTTAATACCAATTAAACCTTTTAAATATTAAGTTAAACACACAACAATCAGTCTCTATGATAGAATTTTGAACCTTTCCACTTTTTGATATCAAATTATTCTTTTTAATGATTTAAAATAGTAAAAACAATTTTATAATAAGTGAAAACATTTTGTATGATAGATAAATTCATTTGAGATTTCTTGTAATTTAATTTTTAAATTTGATAATCATCTTTTAAAATTTACCTCTTATTTCTTATGTATTTAATTGTCACTCAATTATTTGTATCTATTTAGAATGATATAATATTAAATTGTTAAATTTTCATATAACATTATTTTAAAATTAGAAAATGACAAAAATTAATAAAATGTGGTTAAAATTGTATATAACAAAACAGTACTATAAATAAGTCATCATTTCAAAATAAGAGAATTAAATAAAAATGTAGATAATAAAGAGTTAAATCTAATTACGCAAAATTTTTATTCTGATTATTTGGAGCCCACAGAGAAACAGAATTTCCACGCGTTTGCGTCTCTTTGGTATGGCACGCAAACTATGGTACGATGTCCAAAACTGTGAGATTAGGCCTGGCTTCGAAAGCAGCAATTACACTGTGTTTGGTTCTGTCTTTGTTAGCGGGGATAGAAGACGAGACATAAAAATTTTGTCTTCATGTGACGTTTGGTTGTTGTCCCCGAGTTTTTGTCCACTGCAAGGGTTTGAAAATCGGACCGAACCAGTCGATCCGACCGGAAATAGTCTGAACTGGTCATGTGTCCGGTTCGATTTTAGTTAATAATCCTTGAATATAAAAACCGGCCAGTTTATCAGAAAACCGGTCGATTTTCCGACAAACCGGTTATTTGATAACTGGATAAACTCCTGTCTTCTCTCTTCTCTCTTTTCAGATGCCTCATCGCACCAAAATCAGCTCTCTTTTTTCCATCTTTTCCATATCTGGCCGTCATCTTTCATTTAGGAGCTTCAAACAAGGTGTTTGTTAGGGAGAGCTGTTGCCGGAGCATTTTATCCTATCGGCGTAATTTTTTTTGGACAAGTCTCCATTTGTCCTCGTTTAACTCTCTCACGTCTGTGTCTCACGTCTCGAGCTCTCCAGAGTCTTCTCCCTTCTCTTGTTGCTCTCGTTTTCTCTCACCGCTCACCCTCACCCGAGAAAAGGCAGTCCCCCAATGACAAGTGCGGCTGCTAATACGATCTTGTTTTGGGAGGACCCGAATAAGAAGATTCATAAACTGTAACGATTACCTAGTCTAGAGAGAGCTGGACTGAGCAGGAACACGACAATTTTCTCGATGCTCTTCATTTGTGAGTTTCTTTTCGAGTTTTTGGGATTGAATTTGTTGTGTTACGCGGGAGATTGATGCGAAGGGGATTTCGAAAATTTTTATTCTTTGTGCGTGATTTTGTATCGGTAATCAAAATGGG
>JAOTBA010000009.1:24450735-24472312 GCA_025629845.1 Erythroxylum squamatum
CATGAGCATGAGATGTGTCGTCCCAATTTCTCCGATTAATCACACATATACCACATGTTTAGGGTTCTACCCTTTTTTACGGGATCGGGATGTTACAATTGATTTTGTCATTGGCTTGCCAATAACACAAAAAGGGTTTGGTAGCATAATGGTTGTTATTGATAGATTTTTTAAAATGACTCATTTCATTCCTTGCTCAAAAACTAATGATGCACAACAACTTTTCTAACATTGTGAAACTACATGGGATTCCAAGTAGTATTGTGAGTGATAGAGATGTGAAATTCTTTGAGTCATTTTTAGAGAGGTTTGTGGGGGAGATTGGGAACACAATTAAAATTTAAAACTTCCTTCCATCCACAAACTGATGGGCAAATCGAGGTTGTTAATAGGTCTTTGGGGGTAATTTTGAGAAGCCTTCTGAAGGGAAAAACCAAAAAATAGGATGCACTCTTGCCTCACACGGAGTTTGCCTATAATTGTTCCAAAAACAAAACCACAAACATGTCCCCGTTTGAGAGTGTATACGGTAACAACCCTTTAACACCGATCAGCTTAAGCCCAATTGTGCCAAACAACCCAATAGTGAGTGCCAAAGCCGAGATAAGAGCTAGAGAGATTGTGAGAATCCATAAGTTGGTCAAGGAAAACATTATAAAGCACAATGAAGCATACAAAAGGCAAGCCAAGCTCAAAAAGGTGGTTGAGTTCAAGGAAAGAGATCTTGTATGGGTGTACTTAAGAAAAGATAGGTTCCCAAAAGCAAGGAAGACAAAGCTGGATGCCAAGGCTGATGGACCCTTCAAAGTGTTGAAGAAAGTCAATAGCAATGCCTACAAAATTGAGTTGCCAAGTCCCTACAACATTTTCAACACTTTCAATGTGAGTGATTTGAAACTATATAAGGAAGACACAAGTCCAAGTCTAAATAATGATGATGACTCGACCTCTCAAGAGGGAAAGGATGATGGAGGACCATCCAAGAAAGCAATGGATGACATGGAAGCAATGGGCCTAGGAGAGCCTCCATAACCCACGACTACAACATTTGGAGAAAAGGAATTTAGACTCGACAATTTTCTACAATTCCAAGCCTTACTAAAGCCTTTTGGTTAAGTCAAAGCTTGTGTTTATGAAGAGTGACCAAAGCCAAAAGAAAGCCCATAAAATCAAGGAGGCTGGTCAACAACTCTTGAAGAACATGACATTGTTGACTTATTGACTTTGTGACTTTTAGCTGCGATGATCTTTAATTTTCTATTTAAGTTATGTTTTCATAAATAGAGTTAATGTTCAGTTATGATTGAATTTAATTTTCTATTTTGATGGCTTATAATGCATGACTGGGACATGAGGAGGCTGCTCTTGTGCCTTTCTTGTCTATAAATAACTAACTTTGTTCCTTTGTGAAGAAGGTTGAAACAAAAAAAAAGATATATTTAATTCAAACTTGAGTTTATCTCCTTTGGCAGAATTTTCTGTTCGGTTTGTTTATTTTTCAAAAACAATCACTTGGGTTTGATAATTTTCTGAAAATTATCAATTGATACTTTGTTCTGCTCCATCTCGCCACCAAACATCACTTTCTGTATGTTCCAGTTATCTCAAAAAATATTTAACAAATCAACTTCTGGTCAAAACAAAGTTGTTCGTCATCATCTCCTCTACAACTTTCATGTTGATCTCTTTTCCAGAATCCAAACATAACTGATCCAAATTCCCCATTTCCACAATAGCTTCCATTTAAGCTCCCAGCCAGACCATCTCCCACTAAAAACACATAACTCTCAAACCACTCATCCATTTCAAACTCACCATACCTTTCCAGAAACTAGACACACAAAACTACAACTTTTATTAAGATTATAACCTCAAATTCTAGACCCATCTTCCTAGAAACCTGTCCCACATTCAGAATCTGTTTGGTGTCGCCGAGACATAAAAATCACCAAACTGCTCCAAACTTTACTAAATCTTTCTAAGGCCCGTTTGGCGTTGTTTCACACTGAATACGCCATCAACCTCACTCATACTCCAACTCCTGTCCACTCAACCATACTCAAATATCCAAACAAGTAAACATTACACTAATCTAAGTGATGATTTAGACCTTCCTATTGCTATTGTAAACGGAACTAGAGAATGCACCCATCGACCACTCTGTCCACTTTTCCATTATATCTCCTTCAAACACCTCTCACCTACCCATAAAAGGTTTATTGTGAGTTTGAATACAATTGCTATTCCTAACACTATTTTTGAGGACTTATTAAAAAAGGAATGGAGAGATGATATGAGAGAAGAAATGAATGCTTTAGAGAAGAATCATACTTGGGAGGTTGTTGACAAATCGAGAGGGAAGAATATTGTTGACTGTAAGTGGATCTACACACTAAAATACAAGATACAAAGCTAGGTTGGTAGCTAAAAGATACACTCACACGTATGGAGTAGATTATCAGGAGACATTTGCCCCAGTTGCGAAGATGAACACTGTAAGGATCTTGCTGTCCTTGGCAACTCATTTTGACTAGCAACTTCTTTAGTATGACATTAAGAATGCTTTTTTTCATAGAGATCTTAATGAAGAAATATACATGAATGTTCCGCTCGAATTTATAGAAGATACAGATAACAAGGTGTATAAATTGAGAAAGGCTCTTTACGAACTAAAACAATTTTCAAGAACCTGGTTTGGTAGGTTTGCAGAAGTGATGAAAGAATCAGGATATAAGCAGAGTCAAGGGGATCATACTTTTTCATGAAACATTAAAAAATAAGAGGAGTGACTATTATTTTGGCCTACATGGATGACATTATAATGACGGGAAATGAAGAAAAAGAGAAGCTAGAATTAAAGCAGAAACTGTTAAAGGAATTTGAGATAAAAGAACTAGGAAAACTAAAGGATTTCCTCGGTATTGAAGTGGCATATTCAAAGCAAGGGATATTCATCTTTCAACAAAAATATGTTGCAGATTTATTAATGGAAACTGGAAAAATTGGGTGCAAATTGATGTCTACTCCAATGGATTCAAATTACAAACTTGGAGAAGCAAAGGAAGAACCGACAGTGGATAAGAACATGTATCAGCGAATAGCGGGCAAGCTCATATATTTAGCACATACTCAACCAATTATAGCACATTCGGTGAGTGTAATCAATCAATTTATGCACAACCCAAAAGAATCTCATCTTCAAGCTGTCTACTGAGTCCTACATTACTTGAATGGCAATCTAGGCAAGGGAATATTGTTTAAAAGGGGTCATACACTATCCTTAGAAATCTACACAGATGCAGACCATGCAGGATCTCTAGTTGACAGAAGATCAACAACAGGCTACTGCATGTTTCTTGGAGGCAATCTAGTTACATGGAGGAGTAAAAAAACAAATTGTAGTAGCTCGATCATCAGCAGAATCCGAATTCAGGGCTATTGCACAGGGATTATGTGAACTATTATGGCAGAAAATCATTCTTGATGATTTAAAAATCAAATGGGAAGGTCCTATAAAGCTCTATTGTGACAACAAGTCTGCAATTAGCATAGCACATAAACCTGTACAACATGACAGGACAAAGCATATTGAGATTAACAGACATTTCATCAAAGAAAAGTTAGAAGAAGGACTAGTGTGTATGTCTTATGTTAATTCAAATCATCAACTAGCAGATGTTCTAACCAAAGGGCTAAATGCTTCAAGATTTCATGATCTTATATGCAAGCCGGGAATGAAAGATATCAATTCCTCAACTTGAGGGAGAGTGTTGAAAAAAAAGGATTTAGATAAGATCAATCTTATGGGATAAGATTATTAGAAATAGAAATCCCTATAATCAAAAGATTTCTACTATAGACTTCTAGATATAGTTTTGTTCATATTAATACCTATTTTTTTTGCTGATTAAGTTGTATATATATATGTATCCGTGTATATTAAATACAATATAAGTTTTCCCTGGAAATCTTAACAGACTGAAACCAACTTGGTGGGTTTGGCTCGAAACAGCATTTCAGGACTTAGAGATGAGTTTCAAAGGACTTTATTGTCTGATCAAACTGGGTCCAAATGGGTGTTTGAGCAACTAAACAGACATGCAGAGCTGTTCAAAGGGAATTCAGAAGCTTTTGCTTTTGCCAGTTGGCTCATGTTTCGATTCAATGCAATCGACTTTGGTTGGGGAAAGCCTGTTTGGGTTGGATCATTCGGAGAAGTTAGTCGGAACAACCCAACAGACTCGATCTTCACGGTGTTAAAAGAAGTTGGAGGAGGCAACGCCATGGAGGCTTGGATGACACTGGACGAGAACATAATGACTGCGCTTGAACAAGACCCTGAATTCTTGGAATTGGCCTCCCTGAATCCTCCCATTTTAACATCAACAGAAGCTGAAGGTTCTGTATTGCTTGTGTGATCTTATATATTCATATTGGTTATTTAATTTGACCATTTGTTTTATTTTTTAATTTAGTAAAAAAATTATTTGTTTCGATTTTTTACTTTGGTTTTTTATTCTAATTTTAACAAAATTATAAAAACCAAAGTGATTTTTTTATTTTTTGTTTCTATTTTCTTATAATCTAATTTATTATTAATTACATAAATTATTTATGTATTTAATTTATTAATTATTAATAATAATTATAAATACTGCCATTTAATTTAATTTTTGTAATTAATTGAATAAATTTAATTCAATAATTAAAATATATTTAATTTTTATATAAAAATAATTTTATTAATATTTTGTTAAAAATATTATATAAAATACTAAAATAAATTTATTAAACTAAAAATTATTTATTTTTAAGTTTTAAAATATGTAATTATTAATTAATAAACAATATAATTATTTTAATATTAACAAAACTTAAAACTGAAAATCACATAATAAAACTTAAAACTAAACAGCAGCTTATCTTTTACAAATGTAACATTAAATAATCAGTACTTACCATCATAATCAAAATTCTAAACCGTGTTAAAACTTTGGTCATGAAACATAATTAATCTTCTATATATATATATATATATATTCTTAATCTACTTGATCATACATAAGAGATTTTAAGAAGTTTTTTGATAATTTTCCTACATTCTAAAAGATAACTCCTCAAAATAACATATTGCATAAACAGTTTTATCTGCCTTATAGGTGCATCCATTACAGATATAACTGAAACAGGGTTCTTCAATAGCTGAAGGTGTTAGTTTTACATGTCCTGTTTATCTCTAAAACTACTTTGATCCTTCAACTATTCAGGAACGGTAAGAAATACCATCTATCCAACACCAATAAAAGAAGTTACTTCTACAGATTCCTGGTCTGCATCTCCGGTCCCTGACCACTGGCAAAATCCTACAAATCGAAGTGCGTACCAATTCTTTGCTTATACAAAGCAGAAGATGGTCTTATTCGCTCTTGGATACTTCTCGATCCTATATAACCAAGGCACTGTACGGATAAAATCACCCCCAGTAACCTGTCTTTCACCCGCCTTTCCTGTCTATACTTTGCCTGTGCTCGTTTATTGTGGCGTACATGTGTGCTATAATCGTGTGCCTTGCTGCTGAAAAATCGCCCTCCCAGCTCAAGTCTTCCATTTATCATCTTCAGTCACTATTTTGAGTAATCTGCTCCTCCATTGCAGCTCCTTCAGATGCACGTCCTTCAGGTGTCAAACCCTCATTGGATTGTTCCTCGAGAGGTAAATCTCCATTCTGAACTGCACCTCCTTCAGGTGGCAAACTTTCATTGGATTGTTCCCCGAGCGGTATATCTGCATTTTGAGTTGCAGCTCCTTCAGGTGGCAAGCCATCATTGGATTGTTCCTCGAGAGGTATATCTGCACTTTGACTTGCACCTCCTTCAGGTGGCAAGCCCTCATTGGATTGCTCATCGAGAGGTATATCTCCATTTCGACTACCTGCAACACCATCCATAGCTTCACCTGGCTGGCTTTGTTCCAGTGCGTCATTGGCCTCTGCACCTTTCTCAGGCCCGGATACATCCAATGATGGCAAATACTGCTGAAACTGATGATTCATCATACTTGCCTGACAATAAAAGTTAAGAAATGGGCGTCAGACCAGTAAACTTGGGTCGACAGATATTGGAATGCAATTATAGAAGTATGCTTCAAACTTTAGTATATACTCTAAAATATAGTTTTGCAACTTGGCATGTTTCAGCTCATATTTGCGAACTAAGATCACTGTGTACCTTTTAGCTTCAACATAATGCTATTGTGAATTGGTCTAATCTGAACTACACAGTTTCTACTGGATTCAGTAACCAACTATTCACTAACAAGATGAGAAAATTGATGTGATCAGAGAAGGACAGTACCTGATATATTTGATTCATTTTATCAACTACAATGTGGCTCATTTCCTCAATGTCACTCACAAGATAAGGATGTCCAATATCCTCAACAAGCCGTTCTGTGTATGAGGACATCTCATTAAAATTCAAGGCAAGATGGTCAGGCCTCTGCAGCAGAAGCTGAAATGTAGGCTGCAATTCATAGCATTGCTCAAACAACGAACGTCGGCAGAACACATAGAGTCCAAGTCTGGCACGAGACATAGCAACGACCAATCTTCTAACATCACGAAGATGACCAACAAAGCGAGTCCGCACAAGAGAGAGTAAAATAAAGTCATTCTGCTGCCCTTGAAATTTATCAACTGTAGTGACCTGAGATATTACAAATAAACTTGTTATACCAAGCATGGCATGAATATCTTCAACATTCAAACAAAAGAAATATTAACTGAATTAACATAATTTGTCCATGGATAACCCATATAAGTTTCCCAGAGAATGCTGTGGATTAATTTTATTAGGTGATGACAAGAATGACAACAATAATGAAGAGATGGAAGTTATGAAAATAACCACCTTTTTTTTTCATGCAGACCAAATCTTAGCAAACTCTAATTCAGGTGGATAATATAAATCATTGGTGTCTCACCTTGCTAGGAGGACCAATGAAGTTGTAAGGAACACATCGTCGGTTGATGACATCACGAATCAGAAGTTTCTGGCCATTATAAGTTGTCAAGATGGAAATCTTGTTTGCAGGATATCCCAGCAATCGCATATAGATGTAAACACTCACAATATATTCTGCTTCTCCCTCATTCTGATAGAACCAAGGGGAAGGGGCAGTCTCCCCTCTGCCATGGTAATCAGGCACATCCACAAGCTGATATTCATATGAGAATCCTGCATTAGCTCTATGGTATATGCTGCTCTCTTTCACAAAAGGAAGATCTCCCAGATCTCGGTACCTCCAATTGTAAAGTCTGGCTATGCTTGGCCTAGCTCTACCTTGGGCATTGAGCTCAATATAAGGAATACCAAGCCGAACAAACCTTGTAAACAAGCTTTGGTCCATGTGGCTGTATTTCTGAAATGCCATATTCTTCACAACAGGAGGTAACTGGTGATGATCACCAATCAGTATGCAACGCTTAAGCCGGGCATAACCATCCTCCTGCCTTTGAAGTAACATTGGGATGAAAGTTTCAATCTCCAATATCTGGGCACTCTCTTCCATCAACAGGTTGTCATACTTGAAACCTAATTGAAGAAAGTCCTTTCTCTTCAGGGCTGCATGAGTGCAAGTCATTGCTACTATTTTTGCCTGCTTTGTCATAAGGTAATTTGCTCGATCAGCAGTTGATTTAAGCAGTTCAAAAGCCCTACATTCTTCTAGCTCTTGGAACATAGTCTTCAGATGACTAAAGCAACCCTTAGCGGCCCACATATCTTTTTCAAATGACTGACCACTAAAGACAGGTTGAGGAGTGTTGGAGAAGAATTCCTTAAAGGGGAACCGCTCCTGAACAAATGATGGTTTGTCTTCATTACCCACGCAAGCAGCAATGAATTGTTCCCAGCGTGAATAGACATGAAGCAACCAAAAGTATCCTGAAGTTTCACAAGTATAACCTACGTCCTCAGGAAGTTGGAGTGACCTTGCAAGCCTCTCCACTTCACCAAGTAATTCTAACCGCCGAACAAGCATCGCGTTAACACGGCCCTGCCTGCTAAAGTCAAGATCAGTAGCCAGTTCCTGTTCACCTTGACCCAGTCGAAGAAGATATCGTGCTGGAACGTCTCTCTGAAAAAGTTGAGGTATGAACAAGTTTGCATCAAATATGCCATATCAGAGGCACAAGCTAGAAAGGTAGAATTATCTCCTGCAAGATCCTAGGTTTAGATAAATAATATTTACAATGAAAGGACCACTACACCTCATACCTGCATAATCTTTTCAAAAAGGTCATTCAAGGCCTGATTCGAATGAGTGATTATTAATGTCCTCTGAGATGGACAGTTATGATATAGTACGTTCAAGATCTGCACAGCAGTATCAGTCTTTCCAGTACCAGGTGGCCCGACAACCATTGTTAGCCCTGGCTGTATTCCTGAGATGATTGCCCCAACCTAGTCAACAAAAACAATAAATGTGTTCAGATATAAACGACCTATAGCATTAAAGACATGATAAATATCTTGTCACTACTTTCTTCTGGGCACCAATCTAGTGTCACATCAGTAGCCAAGAACAACGATCAAGTAGGAATAAGAGATGAAAGCCCATTTTAATGATTACTTTTCAAAGTTTAAGGCACACTGAGAGTTCAAGCCCATTAGCCACTTCTTGGTGATAAAACACTAGTTGAAAGATATGATAAAAAAAGATCCTCAGAAAGATGGTGTAATTGCAATCCCACTATTTTCATCACCACCAAACTATATAAATTAACATCACTTTCATAACATCTGCCTGCCTAGATCTTCTAGAAAGAGGCAGGAAGGGAAGTTAAAAACTAAGAAATCCAGAGATGAGAACAAATAGGAACAAGGGATGAGAGCTGTTCGACTGATGAGAAACCCAAATCTGAACCAATCATGTTAGAAATGTAAAGAAAGGCATACAATTGAGAAGTTCCCAACAAGACTGAAACAAGTGGCTGCCACCTACCTGAGTCGAAGTAAATCTGACTGCATTCTGTTTTGGCTGATCTTGGGGGTAAGGGCCAGGGTCAGGAGGAATGTATGCTTCAACAATGAGGTCTTCCTTCTTGTTAACAGCATCAATCATGTTGACATCAATCAATGAATCAACAGTAGACTTCTTATTCCCAGGAAGTGCATGAGTGTCACCCTTCAGCATCCTGGGAAGCCGAATTCGAAAAGGAGGTCTAGGTTCTAAGTTTTCACTGCCATCTGAATTTATAAAAGAAACCTGAGACAAACAAAAGATATCAATGATTGCTGGTATGAGAGGAAGTTGACAATACTCCCAATAATAGTGATAGGAACTGCTAATGTATTGTATCACAACAGTTCATGAAGCCTAGTGGCAGTTATAAAATCAGTAGGAGAAAAGCTAAACAACACTCCCAATAATATGGAAAACGAACAGATCAGAACAGAACTGTGAACTTCTCAGAACTTAGAATCTGGTGTATGTTCAGTATGCCATCACAAATTTAAATGAAAAGGCAGTACCGACCTCATAATCTGGGAAACTCTCCTTCAAATGGTCAGCATCCAAAAACGTATCTTTGAAATCTACGGTTTCAAGAAGATCAGGCATATTGGTCCATTGTGCTGCAGAAGGATTCCCATATCCCAGAAATACATTGTGCAACCATTCAGGAACAATACAATATTCATTCATGAGATCTCTTATGGAATCTAGAATTGCTTTGAAGTTGTTTTCCTTCGGTTTTCTTCTCATTAATATATTAAATGTCCCATAAACATCTTCTGCACCTTTCTCTGCAATATCACTGACATCCATATGATACTGTGCTGCATCTAAAGCAACAGTCACAGTTCTCATTTCACCTTTAGGTGGTTTCCACTCATCCCTTTTGATTCTTCCTGTGAAATCATTCATGAGTGTTCCTTCCTCATCTTTAATCTCTATAACCTCACATCCTCGGACATATTGGAGGCCAAGCCTCTGTGGCACACTAGCCTTCTCAGCTTCCTCTTCACTTAGAGGCTCAAAAGAAGGGCGAATTGACAGTAAAAATAAAACATCATGTTCCTTAAGGGCATCCCATTCTGATCTTATTTGTGCCCTATAACTGGAGATGCTATAAGTAATTTCTGCTGTCACTGATGACGGTTTGACTTCACCAATATTTGGCTGTTTGACCTCTGTGATCTTGAATTCTCTTATTGGCACAGCCATTCTAGACCAACCACGAAAAGAAGTTTCCCCCTCATTGTTTATGTAGGCAAGGAGGTGGGGTACAGCTTCTTGAATATCTTCACGAATCTCATATGTTGATTCAAGTCGGAACAAGTTAAAATTTCTAAGAAGATAATCATGAAGAGTTAAAAATTGCAGGTTAAGTTTTGGAAGAGCCAAACAACCTTCTCCAGAATAATTTATGCTGGGTACAAGGCTTTCATCCCACATAATTTGCTCATTGGGGTAGAGTGGAAGAGCATTTATAGCTTCTTTTTGAGATTGTATTTTCTCGAAGAAGGAGACCATGACTTCAATAAGAAAGTCCACTCTTTCAGACCAGGGATCTTCAACTGATACTAGTTTGAGCTGATTAAAGACAGGAAAAGATCAGCAAGGGAAAAATGAAAGTTCCATCTCAAATAATTTCATGAATCTAGATACACAACATATTCTGCAAGTAAGCCCAAATGTGTGCTATACACATAAATCACCATTAATGTTATACAGCCCATGTTATTGACTAAATTATCCACATATGCACAAGGACAACCACTGTACCTTATGACAAACCAAGTCTCTTAGATCTTCAGGAGTCAACGCACTCAACTTCTTAGACAGGTCAGCCCGCTTGTGAATTGCACCAATGTTAGTTAATGCAAGTTCTCGCAACTACAAGCATCAACGTAGAGCAAAGAGATGAGTTCAAAGGTTTCCACACAAAAAACATTAGGCAAAACCTTGTTGTTGGATACAAATTTTGCACACAGAAGTGGCATTTTTATGAAGCAAAGAGAACAGTAAGATTGTTTGAAGGGAAATTGATATTACGACAGACCTTGGGGATTTTTTTGAAGACACAAAGCTGGAAAGCCTGGAAACGGTCATAATGTGATTGAAGCATCTCATCATCATTTAATTGTGTCCCAACATGATCGTTGATCTCAAATCTCTCATAAAACTGTAATAAGTCAACCAGTTGTGCAAAGAGCCGGCCCTTTTCATGTCTATAAAGAGCACTTAAATGACATTTTGGAACAACAGCAACATCAGCAACCAAAGGTCTCAGGTACCTGTCCATGTAGAAGAGGTAGCAGAAAATTCAGCAACTGAAAATATATCAGAAGAATTTCTTTTTGTTTTTATGAGATCAAAAGCCCAACCATTTTGTACACAGAGACAAACTTACATAACCGCCACCCATGCAAACAATTGGCTGGTGAGAACTATATTCCATTGGTATTTGGAGAAATTGTTGGCAACAAAGTGATAGGACAACAGCTAAAGTACATACCTCCTTGTTGGTAGTTGGCTCAACAGATCAATAAGAAACTCCATAAATCTTTCGCAGTACAAGACTGCAGCATCATCAACTAACCCACCACTGATATCAAATCCATCCTCTTGATTAGGAAAAACCTTGAAATCAAGCACCTGAAAACAAATGAAAGAAGCGTTTAGTTTCTAAACAAGCTAGCATTTGAGGCAAGGGATGTTTATTGCATTAAGTTTTGACTTCAAAAGTAAAGTAGAACTTTACGTCAAGAAACTCTTCCATCAGATTTCTCAAGAACTTCACTTCAAGCAAAGATGATGGGTCAAAAGGCTCTCCTCGTTTCATTGCTTCCTTAGTCTCTCTCCTTATCATCCTTTTCCATTTCTTGATCAGATCTGGATTGAGACAAATCTCCACCTGCAACTTACACGATCACAAGATAATCATGTACTAATATTGATAGAACTTTTAAGAAAAAACAAAAATAACACCAGCAGATCATACCTGAAAGCGGCCAATCGACAAACTGTGCCATGACTGAAGACTTGCTAATCTCAGGGCTGTCTCACTAACAATTTCATCTTCCAAACTCTATGCAACAGGATTCCAAATTAGGTGAAAATGGAAAGAATAATATCAAGAAAAAACAGACTTAACATATGAATTGAGTTTTCTACAAGGAAGGTCTTAAAAAAAAAACTGAAATCCTGTTAAGCTTTATGTTCGTAGCATATACAGATATTTTTATATCGTATTACACTTCTGACTGAAGCCCTATTATAGAAAGAGTGTTATGACACTATAACAGTAACAAAAGCATGTCATGTCAACAGCCAATGCATCAACCGAATCATAAATTGGGGTGATAAAATACCTGAAAGGCATTGATCATGAAAACTAAGTAATTAGTCTTCTCTGCTATGCTTAATTCTCTCCCCTACAAAAAGATTGGAGAAACAAATGAGTCAAATATACAAAGATATTAAAATTACAAACAAACCCAATGTATCAAATACTTCTTGAAAGACTAAATTCGGGAAAAGCTGTCATAAAATGAAAAGTCAAGAATGAAAAGAAATCCATAAGTCGTCTGATTACATAAGATGGGAGCAAAATGATTAGCCATGTACAAAAACACGAACACATTAATTTCCAAGACAGATAGGAGTATTGATTACATGTTCCTATATCGTGAAACAATCTGCATTACCTCACATATGGGAACATGGGGAAGATAGTCCAAAGAAGGGAAAAAAACAATGAGGCAAAATTAACAACTTCAAAATAGGCTACAGGACACAAACCTCTTTCAGTTGAAGAACCCTCCAAAGAAATCCTTGGAAAACATCTTTACGGTCATAAAAGCATAACCAAGCCGCCACATTTTCCCGAAACTGCAATTTAGAAATGAAAGTAGTGATGAAATTCATTCTTACAAGCAATTAGCTTCATAATGAACCCCCAAAAAATTATCCCAATAAGATACACAAAATTGTAGTATGTACAGAATTATCTTTTAAGGTCAACCTTGGAGTTTACTAACATCAAATTCCTACTCAGCGCATTAACTAACACAAGCCGACATTTGTATACAGTCTACTTGCATACAATATTCAACTACTGAAATTACCTTCTCATTAACCATTAGAATCATGGACATAATATGCTCAAAAGTGGCTTTTTCCGGATCAAAATTCGGCCACAAATAATTCTCCAAATACTGACTAACTTCCAAAATCATCACTCTCTGTAACGGAACGGTCTTTCTTCCCTCTTTCAATCGCAACTCCGTCTCGTATATCTGCTTCACAAGCTCTGGATCGAAAGCATTCCGCTTCTCAGCTTCTACGCCAGCGGTATTTAGCCAATTCTCCGCTGCTATTTTCGTCAAACGGTCGCGTTGAATCTCCAAAAGAGTTATCGAATTAGGAAGCGTAGAACTGGGTTTCGACTCCGCCGGTTTGTCTCCAAGCTGGTTGGGAAACTCCGTCGGGTACTCGGCAACACGGTGGCGCTTGAAGTCATAAGCGCCGGTGCCGTACACTTTGGTCATCTTGGATACCACCAGTAAAGTCTGTAGCTGTTGTCAACAACTTTGAAATTGGAAACTAAATGGATTGGCGGGATTAAGGATTTGAAATAGGGTTAGGGTTCATGAGATGAATTGGAAAAGCGAAAAAGGGATTTAAGCGGTTTGGAGAGGAGGAGTATAGTGTTCCCAGTGGCGGTAAGAAGAGAGCGAGTAGTCGGGTCTTAAAGGCCCACTGGTTCGGATTTATGCCCGACTTGCCAGGTTTGATCCGAACCGGTATTTGTTTATAAATTTAATAATTTATTTCTACATAAAATTATAATTTTCATAATCTTTTGTAACCATTTTTAGTGATTAAGCATGTTGGGATTGAAAGCACAATTTTAATATTAGGAATTGCAAGGTTTGCTTAGTTGGTCCAATGTGAAATCAACAAATTAAATTTGATTTAATTAATTTTTAGGTCAATTTTATTTATTTATTTGAAGAGCTTAAATTCTTAATTTAATTTAATTGTTAAAATTTATAATCAACTACTTAATTTCATTAAACTTTTGCCAATCAAATTAGGATTTCCTTACGAAAAGATTGGCTTTGAGTTGGACGTAAGTCTGGTACATATCTAATCTATTATTCTGTTTAATTAAAATTAAACATGTTAAAATTTAGATATAGAAATATTTTATTTTTCTACTTAAATTTGTGATTTAGATAAAAATAAAGTGAAATAATAAAAATAAATCAAACATTAATTAATCAAAACAATAAAATTCTTTTAAATTTTAGGTTCTATTCAAATTAAAAATATGAATACACGAATTAACAAATTAAATCAAATTATTTAACGAAAATTTAAAGTTCCCATAAGGTCCAATTCTAATTTAATGTCTTTGAAATTAAGTTTGAATTTGAGAAATTTTAATTAAAGTTTTTTTAAGGCATGAATCATATCTAATCCATTATTATTTCCTAATACAAAGACTTAGAGATGATAATAGGACAAGCTAGACCCGGGCCTTTTCTACTGACCAAACCAAAAGTAGCACTATTTGAACCTAAGTTTAACTTGACCTGGACCAATTTTTTAAAATTAAATTTGACAAAATGATGTTGTTTTGCATATAAAAGTCAAGGCCTAGCCCGAGTCCAATTTTTCAAAAAACTAAACCCAAGTTCTGACTCATTGACTTCAGGGTGAAACGAGGTGGAGGCGGGAAGGGGCGGGGCAGGTCTAAGCCAATTGTCATCTCTAAAAATTATTGTTTTCACCAATAACACTTTGGCTTGTTAAAAGTGATATTGAAGAAGAAACTATCCCAAAGGAAAACAAATATTAAACAATTTTTTAAAACCGCATCGGCGTATATTTTGAGGATCCAAGACGTAGTAGGAGAAGAAAGGATAATGAAAAGACGAACATGGGAGACCCATCAACAAATATCATTCTCAGACAATTGCGTAAGAGAGCAGCAACAGATCCTTCTTCTTCGTTCTTCGTCTTCTCTTCTCTTCTCTTTTGCCCGGGAGAGGAATGAATATGACCTGAATCGTTTGTCTAGATCCCACCTAACTTGAATTGATTTAATTCGGCTTAAACCGAGACCATTTGACCAATCCCGATTTGTTAGGCCCAAGTTGACTAGATCCGGAAATTACTCAACCCATTGCTTAAAAAGGCCCAACCCAATTAGCTCATCTCCCCACTGCCCTTAATCAAATTACAAAATCAGTTGGACTCAACCCTACTTGATTTGGCCCGACCCATATATAATTGATTCGCCCCAACCTGACTTGACTCGACTCGAGCCGACCTAGGTCGAATAGTCACCAGTGGGTCAGGTAACACCAGAGGAACACCATGAACCTCCGCAAAACAAGTTTTTTAGCTCTTCAAGCCACGAGATGTTTGCGAATTTAGCAACAAAAAATGTTGCTCTTGTTTTCCAGAGGACGCTTCCTCTGGTCAGGTAATGGAAATTTACTAAATTAGGCTCCAAAAAATCGTACATAAACATAGAACATTATAATTACCAAAAACTTGTTAGAATGATTCTTTAGGCATGGATCATTTCTTTAGCATAGAAAGAGACTAAGTCTTCCTTTACTCAGTCATTACAAATATCTATTTTGTTAGCTATAATCCAAGAATATCTCAACTTATTTCAGTTTGTAAACTTCTACTTATATCCTGCTCATTTTGTAAATCAATCATCAATTCAATAAAAAATTATTATTACTTCTTTATTCTTATACTCTTTATATGGTATCATAACCCCTGTTGCCATTAGAGCATTACCTCTTGAACACTCCTTTTTTTTCTCTCCTCTTTCTATTCCTTATAGCATCAGAATCCTCTACACCTGAAACTCCAATCGTGATCTCCTCCACCAACAACAATCATTCTCATAACAATCCATTAATCTCCATCAACACAACCTCTTAAATTCCATTCAAGTTGTCTCGTGATGGAAACTATGCTCCATGGAGGTCTCAATTCTCCAATCTTTTATTTGGTTATGATTTAATGTACATAGATGGCTCTTTTCCTTGTCCTTTTAAAATTGACTCATAGGAAGGTGATACAACTTCGGCAACTAATCAACACAAAAAAATATGGTTGCACCAAGATCGTCTTATACTCCAAGCCATTCAAGCATCCTTGGCTGGAAACATTATTCCACTTATCTTATCCTCAAAGACTTCATCTAAAAATGGCAGAAACTTGAGGTCACATTTGCAAATCGCTCAAACACCATAATACTCACCTCATTGTCAAGCTTAATGCAAACATCTAAAGAAGGTGTCTCCATTTCGGATTATATGCAATCAATTAAGTTTATCATCGATGACTTGGCATTGATTGGTCATCCATTAAGTGATGTATAAATTTTTGCACATTCATTGAATGGTCTAAGCTATTATTACAAAGAACTCATTGCAGCCATACGAGCAAGAGAAACACCAATGACATTTGAAGAGCTTCACGACAAACTTCTTAATCATGAAACCTTTCTTAAACAAGAAGAAGGAAAGAAAATCACATCACTCATCATTGCCCAATTCAAACAGCGCTCAACCAATCCAGACCACAATAATGGAATAATACTACAAAAGAGGACCCAAACCTCAACATCAAACACCCTTATACACCTCAACTACCAATTATCCACCATCAAACACTAGACCCAACCTCACACCAAAAAACATACACCCAACATCCTCTCCCTGGTACTCAAATATCACTCTTCCTCTCGCCCCATCTGTCAACTTTGTGACAAAATTAGCCATACAACAAAAAATTGTCGCTCTCGTTCCAAGCCATCACTAACTCAAATTGGCCTCAAGCTAACGTCATTAGTAATGATGTCAACAACAAACAAAATCCATGGTCGGTGGATTGGAGATCCTTTCATCATATTACTTCAGATCTAAACAATCTCTCTATTCATTCTGAATATGATGGAATTGATGACATACTCGCTGGAGATGGTAATGCCATACTAATAACTCATACAGGCTCAACATAACTCTCTTCCTCTCATAATTCCTTTCAATTAAATAATGTTCTATGTTCATCACACATTTCAAAATTTTATTATCAGTTTCTAAATTTTGTAAGACTGAGAACACCTCCATTGATTTTTTTCCTCATTTTTTTAATCAAGAATCTAAATACAGGGGCATCCTTGGTCTGTGGCCAGAATAAAGCTGGTGTTTATGAATGGCCATCTCTTCCCTCATCTCAACAACAACGTACTTCTCTTCACATGCCCATAATTGGTAATACAGACTTATGGCACCACAGACTTGGCCACCCATCAAATAATATTCTTTGCAAAATTTCCATTAGCTTTCCATTTTCTACATCTGAAGCAATTCATTGTGACTCTTGTTTATGTAATAAAAGTAAATGACTTCCTTTTGTAATAAACATCATTCCTTGTTCCTCTCCTCTGGAAGTTGTTTACACAGATGTTTGGGATCCAGCCCTGTCTCTCTCTTTTGATAATTTTAGATATTATGTTTTTCTGTTGATTATTACACTAAATATTCATGGATGTATCCATTGAAAACCAAGTCCCAAGTTACTGATGTGTTTATTAAATTAAAAAATCTAGTGGAACATTTTTCCTAAATGCCAATCAAAACCATTTACTTCGATGGTGGTGGCCAGTACAAAGGCCTAACTCATACACTTTCTCAATCTGGAATTCAACATCTGCAATCCCCACCCTATACTCCTCAGCTTATTGGTAAAGTTAAGCGTAAGCATTTCCATGTTGTTGAAACAATACTTGCTCTTCTTTACTGATTGCTGCCTTCCAAACAGTTGTCTACCTGATCAACCGCATGCCCACTTCCGTTCTTCAGTTCAAATCTCCCTATGAACAATTATTTCACCAACTACCCAACTATGACAAACTCAGGGCCTTTGTTTGATTGTACTACCCATACTTAAGTCCTTATGCTCCTACAAAACTTCACACACAATCCAAACCATGTATCTTCCTTGGCTACTCCATACCACATAACACATATATCTGTCATGACCCATCAACAAATTCCACCCATATATCAAGGCATGTAATATTTTGTGAACAAATATTTCCTTTTAAATCCTCACAAACAAATACTACACAACCACCTCACCAACTATGTTCATATGGTATCCTATATTGATACCTATACATAAGGACCCACTTCCACCCCTTAACCCCAATTATCCTTCTAATTCTCAATCACCTGACACGTAACCAATACTATCCATCATTCAAACAACCACTAACCCACAACCACAAAAATTAGTCATACCCAATCTTAGTTTCCGACAACAAGGAAATACATCACTTTTTCCTACCTTTGTTGAATCTCTTACCCCTCTTGACAACTTGCCACTAACCAAAGTTCAAACCTCATCACCTTTACATCATGTACCCGTCTTCGCATTCTACTACAATTACACTTCCTCATCAATCCTCTCGTGTCATTATCACCAAGTCCAAAACAAGAAATTTGAAGCCTCGTCGAATACTTAATCTACTCACCTAAAAAAAAACCCTCCCTTTTACTTGAACCCACCACAGTCAAGCAATTTCTTTAACATCCTCAATGTTGTGATACTTTAAACGCAAAATATAATGCACTAATCATAAATAACACCTGAAAACTTGTTCCTCCCAATCTTACCAAAAATATCGTTGGTTGTAAGTTGATTTTTAGAATCAAAACCAACCTAAATGGTTATATATCTCGTTACAAAGCTCACCTTGTTGCCAAAGGCTTTCACCAATGCCTAAGTGTTGACTTCACTGAAATATTCAGTCTCATTGTTAAACTGACCATAATTTGTGCAATTCTCACTTTGGTTGTTAATTGTGGTTAGGAATTATGTCAACTCAATGTTAAAAATGCGTTCCTCCAAGGTACGCTAACTGACTTTGTTTTTATATAGCAACCTCCTAGTTTTCAAAACACAAAATATCCAGATCATGCGTGTCAGTTAAACAAAGCCATCTACGGCCTACGCCAAGCACCAAGAGCCTGGTATCATGAATTGCAATCCTATCTTCTTCAACAAAAGTTTCATAATTCAATCTCTGATAATTCCTTGTTCATATTTCATAATGGTTTTGTTCTCATTTATTTGCTAGTCTATGTCGATGATATTATTATCACCGGCAATAACCCCCACGTAGTCCAACAATTTATTACAACCCTCTCTTTTAGATTCTCTTTTAAAAACCTGGGCCCTCTTCACTACTTCCTAGGGATCGAAGCTAAAAGAACATCCCAGGGACTCTTCTTGTCTCAACACAAATACATCAATGACATCCTTTCCAAAGCGCATATGCTTGATGCTAAACCAGTGACAACTCCCAAGTCCAACAAAACTAGCATAAAGCTACATGATGGCACTCCCAAAATAGATGCAACACAATTTCGACAAATTATTGGCTCACTTCAATGCTTTTCTCTTACTCGACCTAATATTTCTTTCCCCATAAATAAACTATCTTAATTTATGCACAATCCCTCTCTATACGTTGGACAATCGTCAAACAAACCCTCTGATATCTCAAAGGTACCCTACATCATGGAATCCACCTAAGAAAAACTGCAAATACATATTTACATGCATTTTCATATTCTGACTGGGCTGGTAATTCAGATGATCTTACATCCAGTTCCGTTTATGTTGTCTTTATTGGAAGCTCCCCTATCAGCTGGTTTTCCAAAAAACAAAAAACCATTGCTTAAAGTCAACTGTAGCCAAATATTGTTCCATTGCAAGTACCATTGCTGAACTTAATTATATTACTAACCTTTCGCAAGAACTCTATCAACCTGTCTCTTCAACTCTAACCATTTACTGCGACAACATTGGTGCCACTTATTTATATCGCTATCATGTCTTTCACTCCCATATGAAACACATCGCACTAGACTTTCACTTTGTGAGAAATCAAGTTCTGCAACAACAATTGAAAGTTTCTCATGTTTATACAAGTGACCAACTTGCTGACTCTCTCACAAAAGCTAAATCAAAAAAGCAATCTCTGTTACACTCGTCCAAGATTGGCATCCACAATGGATGCACAATCTTGCCGGGGCATGTTAGAACGATTTTATAGGCATGGATTATGTCTTCAGCATCGAAAGATACTAAGTGCCTGTTTGGTTTAGCTTTTGGAGGGTCCAAAAGCACTTTTGTCTACCGCAAAAGCTATTTTAAGAAAAAAGTAGGTGTTTGGCTGTAAATTTCAAAAGCACTTTTGAAGTAAAATAGCTTTTTTAAAAACTCAAATACAATTTTTTCAAAAGCTAAAATTTGGAGCTTTTCAGAAAAGCCCTAAATTTTAGTTTTTTTGGGAAGCTATTTTTTCTGTCACTTTCCATCACTTACTTAAACAAAACCTCAAATACCGTCTGTTTTGTTTCTTCTGTACCACTAGCCGACTTCTGTTGCTCATCAATCACTCTCATCTTCTCAGGTTAGTTCTTCTTCTTTATATTTTTCTTTTGTCCTAAAAATTTATTTTTCTGCGTTGAAGGCAGATGTCGAACGTCTGCCTTCAACGCAGAAGGTCTGCGTCAAACGCAGAGGACACAGATGCAGAGTCCTCTACGTTTGACACAGACGTTTCTGCGTTGAACACGCAGACGAAGGTCTGCGTTGATGTTATTCAATATTCCTTATCATCCTTATCATATCGGCTTTATGAAGACCATTGAAACAAGAAAGAGTTATGGTTGTACATTGACTCGTCGTCATTTTTTTCGTGTACTGTTGATTTCACTGAGCACTGTTGGGCTATTTTGGTCACTTGTTGATATGATTGTTTCCAGATTAATGGCCTCGGTAGATTTTTTTCAATTAGCATGCTGGAATTTGATTGTCAAAATGGTGATTTGAACTATTTTTAGTGGAAAGAGTTCACTTAGATTTTCCTTTTCAATTAGCATGCTTTGTAGTCTTTGTTTTTTTTTTGGTATCTTATGTTGCCAGGCTGAAAGAAGCTTTTGTTGGTATTTTATATTGTGAGGCTGACCAAAAAATTTTAAAAACAAATTTGCAGAATTACTTGTGAGGCTGAAAGAAGTGGAAGAAGCTTTTGTTGTTGTTGAGGTAAGTTCAATATTTTGTTTGTGTTCTGAATTTTCTGAAACGGAGCATATGTTCAGTCCCACAGTTGTTTCGTTTGTTGCTATGAGAACAATTGTTGTGATCTATTGCTATATGAGAACTCTTACATGTTTATATTACTGAAGTTCTGTAAACGTTGAATACAGTGACAGTATCATTGGTTTCACTCGGATCTAGATTTAGTTAACTTGTATGTACAGGATGAAGAGTTTTCTCCCTATGATGAAGATGATGAATTACTTCCTACAAATAAAGAAATCAATGAAGACATTGAAAGAAATCATTTAGACGAGCTACAAAATAACGAGATGAATGATGCAAGGGAACATATTGCAAATCTTCTTGTATTACGATAAAATGCATAGTTTATTATGTATTTAACTATTTACTTAGCTTG
>JAOTBA010000009.1:24483906-24499189 GCA_025629845.1 Erythroxylum squamatum
ATTGCTACTGGCATCTTTCTTCAGATGAAGCATGGGCTCATGGTAAGGTTAAAGAAGATAGGTGCTTGAACAATTCCCTGAGATTCCTTTCCAATAACTTGTTCTATGTATTTCTCAGTAAACTAAACTATAGTAGTTTCTGTGGGAGGGTTCTTCACTACCAAAACCATGACCTCTTGTTTGTAGACAATGACAATATGACATTGATGATGTTGCATCGGTTTTTAATTTCCAACTAATAATATGTTCTTTTTAACTTTTGAAACATTTTTGTTTGATTGTTCTCAATATTGATAATATTTTAGGACCTGTTTTTTTTTCCGGCTTGATTCAAACCTAACTTTTAACTAGACTTGGACCAAATAATCCAAGTTTGATGTGATCGAATTTGAGCCACATAATTCAAAACCAGTCTAAACTTAATATCATTTTAATTAATCGATTTAGTTTAAAGCAATATCGTTTTTATCTAACCTACGCTTGGATCGGGTGTTGGGGACGCGTTCCTGGATAGAAAGTTTTCCGCTGGCTGCAGTATCGGTGCTACCAGCCGTATCTTCATATCATCTCCCCTTATTCCTTTCACTAGGTGTTCAACTACAAAAATATGTGGCGAAACGTTTCCGCTTTGAAACAGCATGGATTCTTGAAACTGATTGCAAACAGAAGGTCCGCACCGGATGGGCTGATGGCACTTTTGAATCACTTAATGATCGCCTTACGTCTTGTTCCCAATACCTTCATTCATGGGCACAGTCGCATCAGCAGCAGTTTCACCATCGACTCCGAAGCGTTAAACGTCAGTTGGCTTTTTTACGCAAACAATCCACTGTGGATATGGCAGTCCTACGATCTACTGAGAAACAGTATAGTGACCTCCTGTTGCAAAATGAAGTGTACTGGAAACAGAGATCAAAACAACATTGGTTAGCAAAGGGCGACTCCAATTCAAAGTTTTTTCATGCGATGGCCTCACACAAATACCGCAAAAATTTTCTCTCTCGATTATAGAGCAGCACTGGAGATTGGGTTGATTGGGATTCAGGTTTACCGAATCTGATTTTGGACTATTATCGACGACTTTTTACCTCTTCCAATGGGGATCCAGAAGCCCTCTTACAATATGTAGAGCCAAAGTTCCATCCTCTTCACAATGAATTATTATTAGCTCCGTACACAGGAGAGGAAGTCAAGCAAGCCTTGTTTTCAATGCATGCACAGAAATCTTCGGGACCAGATGGATTCAACCCAGGCTTTTTTCAGACTTTTTGGGATATAGTAGGCAAGGATGTTACTCATGAATGTTTACAGTGTCTGAATGGCGAAGCTCGGATGCCAGGGCTAAATCGCACTAACATTATCCTCATTCCAAAAAAGAAAACTCCTGTGACTATGAATGACATACGCCCTATCTCTTTAAGCAATGTCACTGATCGGATTGTATGCAAGGTGTTGACCAACAGATTGAAGAAAATTTTGCCACAGGTCATTGCTGACACACAGAGTGCATTTATCCCCAACCGCCTGATTACTGATAATATAATTGTCGCCTATGAATTGTTTCATTCACTTAAGCGGAAAACACAGGGTCATTTTGGCTTCCTTGCTTAAAAACTGACATGAGTAAGGCATATGACAGAATTGAATGGGGCTATTTGCGATCGATTATGTTGAAATTGGGATTTGATGCTTTATGGGTTCACAGAATCATGCACACAGTCACATCTGTCTCCTATTATTTTACCCGTGGAGCTGAGGAGTATGGCCCGTTAATTCCTGGTAGAGGCCTTCGACAAGGGGATCCGCTCTCACCGTATCTATTTATACTTTGCGCAGAAGGTCTCTCGGCTATGTTATCTAATGTCAAGCCCAAGGTTCTATTCATGGCGCTCTAGTTACAAGAGGAGCCCCTCCGGTGTCCCATCTTTTCTTTGCAGATGATGCCCTTTTCTTTACCCGAGCCACACCTGAGGAGGCGTTAAAGTTGAAAGAGTGTTTACACATATATGAGACCGCTTCGGGGTAGCAAATCAATCTTTCTAAATCCGGGGTCTCTTTTACCCCTAATACAGTAGGGACTTCTAGACAATTGGTTTGTCAAATCTTGGGTGTTGCTGAGCGGAATGGGCATGATACCTACTTGGGAATGCCCTCTGTCATTGGAAAACATAAAATACAGGTGTTTAATTATGTGGTGGAAAAATTGACAAAAAGACTGCAGGGATGGAAAGCAAAATTGTTATCTAAGGCAGGTAAAGATATCTTGCTGCGAACGGTAGCTCAAGCTATGCCAAACTACATCATGTCCCTTTTCCTATTACCTGTCGATATTTGTAAGGATCTGGAACGTCTTATGAATGGTTTCTTTTGGCATAATGGAGGGCTGGACAATAAAGGCATCAAATGGCTTTCCTGGAAACGTATAGCCATTCCAAAGATTCATGGAGGGTTAGGGTACCGTGACTTGCGCCAATTCAACCTTGCCTTATTAGCAAAGCAAGGGTGGAGACTGCTTAAATATCCACACTCTTTTGCTGCAAAAATCCTCAAGGCGCGATATTTTCCTAACTCTGATTTTTTTACAGCACATATAGGCCATAACCCAAGTCAGATATGGCGAAGTATCTGTCAAGCACGACCCATTTTATTTCAGGGTTGCCGAAGACGAGTTGGAGATGGTGCTACTATCAACATCTGGAGGGACTCTTGGTTGATGGATGAGGCGGATCCTATTATTCAGACGGAATTCATTGAGGACTTGAATCTACATGTGGTGGCTGATCTCATGGTAGGACGGCAATGGAACGAAACGCTGATCCGCAATTCTTTCACCCCACGGGATGCTAATCTTATCCTACAGATTCCATTGGGATTTTCACCTTTGCCAGATGATTGGGTTTGGACTAAAAATAGAATCGGGGAATACCAAGTCAAAGATGGTTATCGCCTTACCACAGAGCTGACCAATGGCCATTTCAATGTTGCAAGCTTTCCTTGGGAAAGAATCTGGCAGGTTCAAGTTCCAGGTAAAGTCCAACTTCTTATATGGCGCATTCTACGTAATATTCTCCCATGCAGAACCACATTGAGAGGCCGACATATAGCAGTGGACGACACTTGCCCTATTTGTGGTAAGACTACGGAAACACCACAACATGTATTCTATTACTGTGAATTTGCCCAGTCTGTTTGGCTTCTCTCTACTGTGGGTTGGCACACTATCCCGTCTTTACAAGAATGGCTTCTGCGAGTGGTCTCTTCCTTTACGCATCCCCAACAGGAGGAGATCTTCATGATTCTCTGGAGTTTATGGATGTACCGTAATGATGTTGTGTGGACATCACGTACTCACTCTCATCAATTTGTTATCGGTCGGGCAAGGACAACTCTTTCCGAATGGCAAGCAGCTAGAGCATCACATGCTCCAGGACAACCCCTAAACCATCGTGCTCATACTTCTTGGGTGGCTCCAGAACCCAACCAATTTAAATGCAATATCGATGTGGCTGTATTAGAGAATGGTTTCTATGGCCTTGGCATGATCATCCGGGACTCCCAGGGGACAAATTGTGCTGGGAAAGTTATGATGCTTCCAGGTTGGCGAGATCCACAAGTCGGTGAAGCTCTTTGTTTTTGCGAAGCATTGAGTTGGTTAAAAACCTTATCCTTCTTTCCGATTTGCGTAGAAACGGATTGTCAGATTGTTACTCAGTTTTTGCATTCTACGCTAGCATTTTCTTCATATTTTTCGATGATCATTCAGGATTGTAAGCTCTGCTTAACGAGCTTCCTTTTACCTCATATGCGTTTGTTCGAAAACCAGCGAATCAAGCTGCTCATATGATAGCTAGTGCCGCTAATTCTATGCCTGGTTTAGAATGGGGGATATGTCCTCCTTCTTTTCTGTATGATGTTTTAACTATGGATATCAATCATATGCGCTGAGCGCAATCGTTCTATCAAAAAAAAAGTTCGAATTTAGACCCAATCGAACCTAAATACCTAAGTTTAAATTTGATCAAATTAGGCCTGTTTGCTGACGTCAAAACGAACGGGTCAACTTGATTCGAATCAGGCCCAACCTAACATGCATTCGCTACCACCAAACGTAGCCTTTTTTTGTTTTTTTTAAGATGCACCAAACCTTCCTTGCTCACTCATGGAGTTTCCTCTCCAACTGTTGTCGGCGGCTGCAAGTTGAAGGGCCAAAACGTAACTTATACAAAGGGAAGAAATGTGATTGTTCCTTTGAAGGAAAGATAACTTTTCTAGCTCCCATCGTCCATAATTTAAAACACTCAAGTGGTGATGACCACTGAAGAAAAAGAAGAAGCTTTCTTGAAGATATAGCAATAAACTCCCAATATATGCCCTTCAGTAGGAGAAATCAGTAGTTGATAGTTTCAAGGAAAAAAAAATGGTTTCATCTTCTACCTATAGTGCTCTCTTTGTTCTTTCCTTCACATTATCAGTTTTTCCCATTACAGGAGGTGTTTTCTACGAAGAGCTAACGGAAGCCATATCCATGAAGCTCGTGGAGAAGACAACACACCTCCATTTTTATTTCCACGACGTTGTTAGCGGCAAAGATTCAACAGTTGTTCGAATAGCTGGACCACCCGAGAGCTCAGGTACAGGCTTTGGCGATACCATGATGACAGACGATCTGTTGACTGAAGGTCCTGAGCTAGGTTCCAAGATCATTGGAAAAGCTCAAGGTATGTACGGAGTGTCTGCACAACATGAACTGTCCTTGTTAATGGTCATGAATTACGTGTTCACTGAGGGTAAGTACAATGGAAGTAGCATTAGCATTCTTGGAAGGAACCATGTACTCGATGACTCCAGAGAAATGCCCATTGTTGGAGGAAGTGGGCTGTTCAGGCTTGCTCGGGGATATGCATTGGCACATACAGTTAAACTTGACATGAAAACAGGAGATGCTGTTGTTGAATATAATGTCTATGTCTCTCACTACTGATCAGTAATTACTAGTTGAATTTATAACTATTATAATTTATGAATTGTTACTTGTAAAATTTAAATTTTATTTGATGCATATTTGAAAATTATTAATTTTCTAAATTTAATCTGATATTCAGATTTATATAAAAAGAACTGAACTCGAACTGGAGTCTTACGAGGCCTGGACCTAACCCGTGCTAGTCCTACTTTCATTTTACCAGTTCTGTGTCTATTCTCCACTCATCCAAAGTGCAATAACCAATGCTTTTGGTTAAAGGAACTGAGATGAGCAGGCACGCGAGCATGTCTGAGCCTCTCACGAACTTTGGCAACATTGCATCTTCATGATTATGAGTTCGACTTATACCACCTTTGCTCTGTATAGAAACCAAAGAATCATAGTCTGGCTCAAACCATCATTTCTCTTTCGGTTGGATAGGATCCTCGTCTAACAAGTTATTCGCATGTTTCAGTTTGTTTTCAACTTATGTTGGAATGTCAGGCACTCCTGTAATAATTGATCTTTGCAACATCAAAAACACTCCTCACATCCTATAAATAACCTCTTCCACTCTACCATCAATCACAAAAGCAAGCTCAGCTAGATGACTGGTCTCTAATGGATTCTTTTAAAACTCTCACTCTGTTCTTTTTGTATCTCATCGTCTTCTCTACATGTTTCATCAGAATCAATGGCATGTTCTCTGATCAGTCTCTTATAACTATCACAAACCGCATGGAGAAAACAACCCACCTTCATTTCTACTTCCATGACAAACTAGGTGGCAAGAACCCAACAGCTACGCTAATTGCTAGAGGACCAAACACTACCGCAGGTAGTTTTGGCAGCACCTTTGTCATGGATGATCCGTTGACGGAAGGACCAGAGCCTAGTTCCAAGGTTGTAGGAAGAGCACAAGGCATCTATGCTGTGGCTTCCCAGCATGAATTTGGGTTGCTTATGTTGTTGAATTTTGCATTCTTAGAAGGTATCTACAATGGCAGTACCTTGAGCATTCTTGGACGCAATTTAGTGCTTGAGAATATTAGGGAAATGCCAGTAGTTGGTGGGAGTGGTGTTTTTAGATATGCTCGAGGCTATGCATTGGCTAAAACGTTTTCGTTTGCTCCCAGCTCTGGGGTGGCCATAGTCGAGTACAATGTTACTGTCCTGCACTTCTGATTAAGCTAAAAAGCTATCTGCAGTACTAGCTCTTTTCGGTTTTTGTTCTAGTTAGGGTTGCCTGCCCGGCCGAATTCCGGATTCGGAATTTGTCCGTTAACTTCGTGCCGAACCAGGCCTTCTAGTTCTGGTTTATTGTGTGTCTCTGTAAAAATGGAACAGCTTCCTCGTTTCAGTGAAACACTATGCAATTCTAGCTTAAAGCTAACATTAACATCTTTTTACAGGGAAATGCGAAAAAAGTTTAAAAAGAAAACAAAGCACAAACCTCACACCATTGATGATCTCATAATCGAAAAACAAAGCACAAACCTCACACCATTGATGATCTCTTAATCGAAAAACAAAGCGCAAACCTCACACCATTGATGATCTCTTAATCGAACCTTCGAAATCTCCATGCTGAAACCGAGAAAAGGGGTCTATCTTTCCTGCAAATTAACACGCATCCTTTCTCTTCTTTGATATTGTAACCATCATATCCGTTGCTCTGCAGAATCCTGTTTGCTTGAAACATACCATGGAAACTCAGAGGAAGCTTCCCAAATCCAGCCAACTCAAGCCTCAGAATCCATTTCTCCAACTTCTCATGCCTCTCCTTTCTGTCATTTCCCTCACATGCGATTATGTTCTTAATCTCTTCTCCAAATAGCATCTTCTCAACTTTCTGTCGCTCTACAGATGTTCTTGACACTGTAGACTCCAAGCAGTCAAAAAGTGCAGCATAAAAGTTAAATGCTTCTTTGACCCTCTCCATTAAAGTAAATCCATTATGATCTGATTCCTGCTCAGTTATAATCATCAACATTGGAGAAAGACCTCGAATTGCAGTCAGAAATTTGTCCATCTTTGGAGAAGGAGGTAGAGATAATGGTGATAAAGTTGAATCAGGACTTGGGTTGTAAAGATGAAACGTATCTTTCTTCAACCAATCACCTAAACTTCGATGGTTTGGATTCATCTTGGTGGGTTTAGAACCTTGGAAACTTGTTGCAGATGGTGATTTCATGTTAAACATGTCGTTGTCGCATGCCAAGAGTGCATGAAGCTTGAGTACAGAAATGACCGCTAGAGCTTCACCGCTTTTAACACGCAAACTTTCAGGATCAAGATTCTCCAATTTACTCACTACAGGAGTGAACTGGAATGGGATGTTCAACTTCTCAGCTTCTTCTGTCAATCGAATAGCCATTTGGTCCAAGACCTCCTTTTGTTGGTGGATACCTGTAATTCTCAGATGTGGTGGCCCTTCTGGTCTTGCGTATAGTAGTTGAAGAAGATGAACCCATTGTGCAGGCTCAAATGCATTTAGATCAATAATATGAACCATTTTCTCCCCTTCCATTGCTTCTACAATTGCCTGATTTGTGATCACATAAGTGAGCTTGAGAAATGGGCATAGCTCAAAGAACAATCTTTGAACAAGAATTTGTTCAGATACCAAACATAGTTTGGTCGAGTTCAGGGCTTTGTGCAAACCAGGCCAACCTTTAAGCAGACGATCTGCGAGTGCCTCCGTGAAATACGCAGCGATCCGTTGCACGGTATCACCGTCAGGAGACGCAAGCTGAGACATATGCTCTAGCCCAATATTAGCATCCTCAATACTTCCCGAAGCAACATGGTTGGCACAAGCACCAAGAAGACGGATCAAATACAAACCCCTTTCTTCAGATTGTAGCTCCCTTAGCCATGGATATGGTGATAATCCTGGAGAAGGTGAAAACCAGGGAAAGAACTGAAAAGGTGATGATGAAGTCATAGATGATGATCCGTCTCCCTGGATCATTTTCCACCATTAATGATGAGATCCAGGAATCAATACCCTGGAAAAAAACAAACATTAGCCCTGAATCAGATCAAATTTGAGTAATTGGTCCTACTAGAGCTAAACAAATAGAGATCTAAGGGTGCATAGTAGTTCACAAACAGAAGATGTAAAGTTAATAAAGAACCCGGCCCTTTTTAGCTCTTAATCTTCAGAAACATGATACTGAGAATTGCATGAATCAAATAACTACATAAAGCAAATCCCATCTGTTCTTTCAGACCATCCATCTTAAAGCTTTTCTTGATAGGAGACTCCAATACAACCTCGTAGTATCCTTTTCCCCATCAGTTTCTGTGCAACCAAACAAAAAGAAACCAAGAAAAGAAAAATGGTACAAAAGAACAGCAACTATCATCGCAAAAACAGAGAACAATCTTCTTAACAACTCAAAAGCAACTTCGAACAGCAACTATCATCGCAAAACAAACAACTCGTAGAACATAATCAGAAAGCGAAAACGAGGAATTACCGGAGAACGTCCACCAATTTACAAACTCAGCTGTAAAAACTAATGAACACCCGAACTTGCTAAGCACAAACAGAGACCCACCCTGTTGAAAACCATGGATTAAGAGGTATGAGACAGAGGGGCAAGATGAGAACCAAAGGTGGTGTGTTTTAAGGACAATCCATGGCTGCGTTAGCGACAATACAAACAGTTGTTTTTTGTCGTCATTTGTGCGTTCTTGTCCTTAGGAGTGATCAGAGGGCATATGGAATTTCTTGAAATTCAAAGGCATCCAGATTTTCTCTCCATAGTACGTAACTATTTGTTGGTTTCCTTCACTCCCCAAGAAAACTTTTTGTTCTTTAGCATCCACTTATCCACAGTTCGTGTTCTTTTGTCAGTAAATAGTGCTGATGGGAATGAGAAGTTGGCCAAGTAGCAGTGTTCTCTAGCAATAGCAACCCAAGCATGCCCCAATGGTACAAAACACCACCTCCTTACCTCAAAGTTGATGGCTTTCAATGGCGGACTCGCCTGAGTAACGTCCAAAATTTTGATTTCATTAAAGTTCAGATATTTTAAAAAAATTTGTTGGTCTCACACGAGTAACTCAAATTTGAGTTCATCAATTCTTATAATTACGTGATTTTTATTGAAATTTGATAAAATTTTGAATAGCTTGACCATGTAGATTGAATACTGTCAAAAGGTCCGACCCTGAGTTAAAGAAAAGAGTTGAATTTAACATACTTCAATTTAATATTATCCTTAATTATGATAAAAAATGTAATTCATTTTAATTTAAAATGATTAATTAAAAATAAGAATAAACTAAAACTTGTAAACATTAGTTAAATTAAAATTATTAATTAATGTTAGATTTCAACTTAATTTAATTTATCACCTTCTTTAATTATCATAAAAAGACGCATTTAAGTTTAATTCTAAAGAAGATAATGAATTAGAAACATAAAAATTAAAACTTACATATGTTAAATAAATGGATTTTATTATTTAATTTTAAATGGTTAAATTTAAAATAAAAAATTTTATTAATAATTTGTTTTGATCCTTTGGAACAACTTGCTTTGTAACGAGAAAAAGTCGAACAAGACAATAGTTCGGGTTGCGACACTCAGCCTAAACTCGAGCTCAATTAAGTTTAGATGGTTTGAAGTTCGATTAAACTTATCCTAACATTGAACTTTTTAAATTTAAAATTTTAAAAAATAACTGTTAGTGAATATATAAAACTAATTAAGTTGGCCTCACACAACAGCTTAAGCTATTGTGATTGTTAGTGAATATTAAAACCAATTAAGTTGGCCTCATACAACAGCTTAAGCTGTTGTGATGAAACGGTCACTTAAGTTTAAGCTATTATTAAGTGACCGTTTCATCATAACAACTTAAGATGCTGTGAGAGGCCAACTTAATTGATTTTATATATTCACTAACAATAACATTCATTAGTTTTTTAAAAAAATGATGTAACTTGAGCTGGAAAATTTTGAATAAAAAACGCCCACACAAACTTCTTGAGTTCTAATGAAACCCTTTTATCTTGTACTTCAATGGGGGCATTGGTACATTAGGATGTTTTCGTTCGGTGGGTGTTTGGTTGACCTGCTGGAATAGATAAGGAATAGAATGGTTATTCTTAAGAATAAAATAGATGAGGAATATAATGGAATAGGTATTACTTAGTTTGGTTTATTCTTAAAAATTTCTAATGATGATGTATGTCAATTTTTGGTTTGAAAACATAAATTTGAGATGACAAAGGAACAATTAATAAAAAGACCAAAATATCCATTATAGTCTCCACTATTAGTATTATTAATTTCCTTATTATTAATATTAATATTTTATTTTATTATCATTAATTTTCTTATTATTATAATATATTATTATTATTATTATTATTATTAATTTTCTTCTTATTATTATTTATTATTTATTTTTTATTATTATTACTTTTTATTATAATAATAAGAAGAAGAAGACGAAGAAAATAAATAAATAATAATAAAATTAATAATAAGAAGAAGAAGAAAATTAATGATAATAACAACAATAATAATATGAATAATAATAATGATGATAAGAAGAAGAAGAAGAAAATTAATAATAATAATAATAATAATAATAATAATAGGAAAAAAGATTGTCTATACCTATTCCACATTTCATGAAATAGGTAAAGACAAAGAAGATGTATCTTTAGCTATTTTTGAAAATGTAGAAATAATTAAACTTAAAATTAATTATTTTATATATTATTTTTTATCCGAACAAAGAAATAATTATTCATTAAAAATACATAGGTGATAAAATAAATTTTCCACTCAACAAAACATGCCATTAGTAATTTCTCGTTTGTGAATTGTGACAAAAGGCAGTTGTCCGAAATGCCAAAAGCAGACACAAAACTACATTGGAGTCATTGGTCGGAGCTCTCGGAGAATCTTAGCTAATTGCCTTGTTAACAACTTTGAATTATTTAAATTATTTTATAATTAATTATTATATAGATAATAATTAAAATATAATTTAATTTTCTTTTTATTGTTATAATTGTCAAATCTTTACTTGTGGATTTCATTTCATACATTAATCTTGTAAGTGACTCAATGTTGAGCTACTGGCATACCAACCAACGTCATCGTTACTGCATAAATCTGATATGCCTGACTGTACTTTGGCTTAGATGAGAACTTGGAATTGTCAAATTTATTTCCGAACTTTTTTTTTTTTTGGCTTACACAGGAAATAAAACTACCAAAAGAAAACTACACGCTCCTCTGAAGCCATCACACGCTATGAACAGAGAGATCTGCGGAAGAGGCGCCTCGCCCCTCATAATGTAAAAGATCCATGAAAACCAACGGAAGATCCGGTAGTATAGACAACCCTGTGCTTGTAAAGTAGGCTTGAGTAACCAAACGATCAACGCACTTGTTTCCTTCTCGATAGATGTGTTGAAGCTGAACCTCCCACTCCTGACGAATAAAACGGCGAGTACCTGCCAGCAAAACATTAGGGTTAATGTTGTGTATCGTAAATTTAGCAACAACGATGAAAAAGAAAATAAGGCAAACAGGGAAGGTTTTGATATGCGATTCAAAGGTAAATACAACTTTAAGGAAAAGAAAGGGGATGGGAAACAGATAACAACAGAGAAGGGATGAGAAAGAGAATGACAAACTTGCATAACATTCTGAATAATCCGATCCTTGGCACCCCTGCAATATATAAAGCACTTTGTTTAACCGTTCTTCACTCTTCATAGGCTTGGGCCATTTGTTTAGTCCTTTTCCCAGCTGGGCCTTGCCTCATGTTATACTAGCTCATAACAATACCGACCTCTCGAAAACATCCTTAACATATTAATTCATAACAAGATGTAGCATTGATAATGTAAGAAATGGGTTTACATTCATAAAAAAAGAGCATTCTCAAATGAACACAAAGCTGCTCTGCTTCAATTCTCCTCTTTAAACACCTTTAATAGCATAGATGGTGAATGCCTAGTGATGGTAGTTTTGTCCCTTCAGAATAGTCCATGACCTGAAATATGAAGACGGAGAACCTGTTACTTCAATTTAATGAAGAACCTAATCAAGTTTCAGAATTGACTGATGATGAATACAACCACCAGTTTCAAGTTCACCAGGATCCTCTTCATCTCAAGAATCGCTAGAAAAAAGATTATCCCATCTCCCATAACCCTCCCCATCAAGAAATGAAAATTTCAAATCATAAATTTGATTTGGCACGCCTCAAGCAGTGGGATGATTCATAATGTTACCGTGCCAGTTTTGACAAACGGTTGGTGTAAGTAAATGCAAATGAAATCTTTCTATTCATTGACAAGCTATGAAACAAGAAAGGCCCTGAAAACAAAGATAACCTCATAAGAAACATGCTAATATACCAGCTACAAGCAATGTAGAGAGGATTGTTGGGTGAAGTTGGGAGGGTAGAGTGACAATTCTTCAGTTATCCTGTTCGGAGAAAGGTTCAGGAAGAAGAATCCATAATAGTTCAGTTTCAAGTCCCACTTATGAATGAATCCACAGATTGTCCATCTTGCATTTACCAAGGATTCCAAGCACAACGACACTAAAATATTATCTTTATGGATATTTTGTTACCACAGTTAAGAAACAGATAAACTTGATAAACATGAAAAGCAACGGGTTCCGCTATTGCAGATATCTGCACATTTTTAACACAAAAGGATAACCTTTATCAGATTCAGACCAAGCAACCATTTAAGCCTAGCTAATCCAAAAAAGTATGGTATATAATCCAGCAGACTGTTAAAACCCACCTGTAAAGCTGTTCAACAAGCACAAGAAGCGCAATCTGATGATTCAGAACCATTGAGGACAATCTTATCGTTACATTAGCTCGATCTCGCACTTGTTTTCCATGACCGTAAGGTCCACCAATGCAGAACAACAACCTTGAAGCTCCCTACAAAACGTACACATAAAATGATGTCCACATTAGGCAAATAAAAGTTCTGTTCTTGTAGGGTAAACAATCAATACCGTGTTCCCAGCATCTGCAACCAAGTCAGCCATCTGTTCTGAGTTGACATCCCGTCCTTGCTCATCCAACATCACAATCTAAACACAACTGCTGTTCTTTGAGTGGCTACAAAAATCTCCATAACAACAGCATTAACCTTAAAAACCACATCAATGTTGGTAAAGACTATACCCAATCATCAGACCTTATAAGATTCATAACTGCCGCATCCTCGTCATCAACCTGAGCCCTCGAATCCCTGTAATATCAAGATTTATATTACATCATAAGATGAGCTTCAGAATTTCCAAGACCTAAACAAGTAAAAACTTCCCAATTCAGTAGAAATTACAAGTTATGTGAAAATGAATATACCGCGCATTTCTGGGATTGGATCGAACTAGAACATCATCCACAGAGCAATAGTGCCTAAGCTTGCCTACATACTCGTCCACTAGTAATTGTACCCCGGGGGCCCTCCTTTTGACAACCGTGATAATGCGTATGGGTAATGCCCTCTGGTCGTAGTACATAATAAATCGGAATCAAATTCCAAAGGGGTATCTGTAAGTCACTAAACTTGACAGAAAAGGAGAAGTTTTGTCTTTACCACTGATTGGCCGGCATATTTACACCGAGCACCTGAAAATTTCAGAAGCGGGTTGGAGTAGGGTGAATTTGGGTGCTGTGAACATCTAGGGAAAGAGTGGCTGTTGAGAGCAAAATTAGTGCAGGCGGGGATTTGCGTCATCGGATTGGGACTAAATCGCAATCGGCAGATTTTCCTTTCCTTACGATTAATTACAAAACATCAGCTTTCAAAACCCCATTGTAGATAGACCTGTGAAGCAAACTTCTTAATAAGTCAAATCTGCTTTCAGGCCAAGCCCATTGCAGATCTGGTATCGGACTAGTTGGTCAACTTGCAATTACATGCATATCGGTATCGGACCAATGTTTCTATTATCAAATACTTTTCCTTAAAATGGGAATTTATAAATATGTCTTGGAATGATAATTTTTATTGTCCCAGTCTCAGTTTAACTCCATAATCGTCAGCAACAAGCCAAGTTCATCTTTAACTTGGTTAAGGTCCAAAATTTAGGGATGTCTTAGGTTTGAGTAAAAATATGTTGTAATGTCCTTAGGCTTACTAGACCAGCTTCAAGTTTTAAGTCTCAGCAAGTCTGAAGAGCAAAAGGTATTTTCACTATAGGAGCAGTTAAACACCTTCTTTGCCAATGTCAATCACGCAAAGAGGCTGCCTGAATCACTACTCCATGAGTGCTAACTTCTCTAACCCGAATAGAAAATCGAAATCAGTTTAACATATTCAGCAAGAAACAGAAGATACATATGAAATTGCAAGTTCAGATGTATCAACCTTCTCTAACATATTCCGCAAGAAACAGAAGATATCATAGCGAAAAAAGGTGAAAAGGATGACAAGAAATGATTTAGGGAAGCTGCATTCATCTCTATGGCACCAATTTTCAGCCAAAGAGCCAAACTCCAGCCCCATTAGTATACCGTAATCAAATTACTCTTTGAAGAAAAAAGAAAACCACAACCGAAACACTTCAAATGCATGATGAAAACTGATTACTTTCACAAATCAAAAGACAAGACTCGACTTCAATGATTCTTGAAAGGAGTTGATTGAACCTCCGCCATAGCTAGCCGCCTCCGCAAACCCTAGCCAGAAACCAGGGCTTGGATTAGCTTATATATAGAGAAGAAGATCACCAAATGGGAAATTAGGCCCTCTAGCTTTTTACATTCTCGGTTGGTACCTCTCCGTGAGCCCAATAAACATAACCGATTATTAAAAACTCAACCGAATCGATAATTTTTGTAAATTTATTTTAATAACAATTGTTAATAAATCACTTTATTAATTAATATATATTTATAAATTAAAATTAAAATAAATGTTTATTTATTTTTTAAAAATTTTTAAGTAATCTTTTTCAATTATATTTTAAATTTTTTATTCAATCTTTAACTAATTTTGTAATTATAATTGTAACTTTTCAAACTTTAAATTTATTATTTTACAAATTTAAACAAACTCAAACTTTACAATACCATTTATTTAAAAATGTTCTCAGAAGTGAAGTTTTATTATTTTATGTAAAATTATGGATTAAATTTTGTAATTTTTAAGCTTTGTTTATAATTTAACTTAATCTTAAACTTCAGATCCAATCTCATTAACCTCATCTTTTTTTTTTTTTAGGGAAAATCAATGCATTAATTTAAAGAAAGTTAACAATACAAACTGGCGGGGAAACAAAAAACTGAAAATCGGAAAAAG
>JAOTBA010000009.1:24506398-24516758 GCA_025629845.1 Erythroxylum squamatum
TCTCTACTCTCAATCACCAAAAAACTCTCTCAAAAGACTGACTTGAGCGTCGGAGGGGCCTTCCGGGAACCAACTCCTGGCGAGCCTTATTTGTTTTGCAGGTATTTAACAGTCGTAGTTACACAGAGATATGGATCCAAACAGCGACGTCCAGCCTCAGCAAAATCTGGCAGAACCACAGTCTAAACTTGACTTTGTGATGTATGATCTATATTCAAATGATGTCGTCTTATCGTTTAAGACGACATCATTTTAAGAAAATTTTTAAAAATGATGTTTTAATTATAAATTTCTTTAAATTTAGGATCAAATTATAGTCATTTTAATTAAATTTATTTAATATAAAATTGTTTTAACTAGGTAATTTGGGTTGTTTGGACTAGGTTGACTCTTGAAACCAATGTTTTAAAAATCGGATTGAAAATTAAATAGGTACGACATGAGGTTTAAGGTTTAACCAGTATTAAACCGTCATAAAATCGGTTAAATATTTAATAAAATTAAAGAATTTCAAATATGATTAAAAGAAATTATCCTCATCTATAATTTATGTTGGTCTGTAAAAATTATTAATCTATAAAAATTGATCAACTAATTAATAAATTGAACGTTTTTAAACAATAAAATTTATTTAAAAAATTTAACCAAAAAATTAAAAAATAATCATTATTTTAAACTTAAATATAAATTCACACGTTAACTTCAAATTAGGTCGAGCGGATAGTACTATTGTCATCCCTATCCTCCTTTAAAGACAGTTTTTTTCTTACTTGGACTTGTCCACGAGTAGTAATATCTATCAATCTCCCTGGAACCAGTACACCTGGAAAGCCTCAGCTTCACAGACACTTTTATATTCACTTCTAGTCAAGAAATCCGTGACTGTCTCTCTTTTTAGTCTACACTTACCTTGCCCCTTCTCTCCGTCATTTCACCTCCATTTTTGTCTCCAAGCAAGAACATCTCTTTAAAAGAGAATCAAGGTCCTGACAGGTTTCACTATGGTTGATCTGATGAATAATATTGTTCCAGAGATGAACCCCTCGACCCCATTCTTAGACGTGGGGTCAAGCACTTCCAGCATTAGTAGCACCAGCAGCGAAGCGAGTTCTGATACTGTAGTCATTGCTATCTGTCTATCATGCAACTATCTAAAGAGAGTAAACGTAATTAACGAAGAAAGAATAAAAGAACAAAAAGAGAACTAGAGAGAGAAAGGCAGAAAACGAAAACAGGGGAGAACAGAGGAAGGTGAAGAACTCAACAAATTGTTGAGGTTTCGTCAGAATATTATTGAATATCAAACTACAGAATGTGCGTCTAGAATCATATTGAATTACAGTATTTATAAAGCTCAATCCCTAACTGTCAAGTAACTGACATTCCTTGATTTCTTGATTTCTTGCTGACTGCTTCTTTATTCTTTACGCCAACTGCTCCTTTATTCTTTACGTTGCTACATGACTGTGTAAGAACACTGCTCTTGTCGGAATTTCTGAGACACTGCTACTACAGATACCCCTCCATCGCCGTTCCATTTCGAGCTCAAAGATGTTAAGTGTCCATATTTAAGCAAGTCTTTACGTGGGGCTAATTCATACAGGTCTCTCGCAGTTTTATCTGGTCATGTGGAGTCTCTTTCCTGCTTAGCCTTGTGTGGAGAGTTCATCTTAAGTGCATCACAGGGTAAAGATATTATAGTATGGCAATTACCTGATATGAGACTGTTCACAAAGTTCGGACACGGCAATGGATCTGTTAAGGCAATAGTAGCAGTAGGCAACAAGGTCTTTACTGCCCATCAAGATGGTAGAATTCGTGTATGGAAGGTGTCACGAAGCTCGGAGAACGTGTTCAGGCTTGTGGACTCACTTCCTACAAGAAAGGATTTTTTGGGAAAGTTCATGAAGCAGAGCAACTACGTTGTAACCAGGCGACACCACAAGAAGTTGTGGATTCAACATGCAGATAGTGTTTCTTGTTTAACTTTCTTTAACGGTTTGGTTTACTCTGGTTCATGGGATAAGACACTTAAGGTATGGAGGGTCTCGGATTTGAAGTGCCTGGAATCGATTAAAGCTCATGATGACGCCATTAATGGGCTGGTCGCAAGTAAAGGAATGGTTTACACAGCATCCGCAGATGGGAAAATAAAAGCTTGGAGGAAAGAAGGAAAGAACTCACATTCCTTGAAGGGTATTTTGGAGGGTCATAAGGACGTTTCGATGAACTCCGTGACTGTATCTGAGGATGGAAGATGGGTCTATGGAGGTGGATCAGATGGGTATGTTCTGGGATGGAAAAGAACCTGTGATCTTGAGAGTTGGGAACTGGTGAGTGAGACGACGGCGCATCAGATGGCTGTTTTGTGCATGTGTTTGATTGGGGATGTTTTGTGCAGTGGTTCAGCTGATAAGAGTATTGGAATATGGAGGATCGAGGTTTTTGGCAAGCAGCTGAGTAAAGTAGGCGCCATTAATGGACATGAAGGTCCTGTCAAGTGTCTGCAAGTATCACCTAGTAGTGTTGGTGGTGGTTTCATGCTGTATAGTGGTGGCCTTGATAAGAGTTTAAGAGTGTGGTGGGTGCCCAAGGATTCACCAGAAATAAAGGAAAACTATTTGCCTGTGTACTGTCCTTAAGTTTTGGAAATATATATATATATATATATATATATAATATTTTATTAAAATGGAGTATTTTAAACATTTTACAGCTTTCTTTAAAATTAAAGGCTTTAGACTATAACTAAAATAGCTTGTAACACTTTTTATAAGTTAATTTATTGTTAATAAATCATAAATTTGATTTTCCCAAAAATATAGTTTTTTGAAGGGTGTCTCAAATTATATTATTGTTAAAAACAACATGAATCCACCCATTTTTTGATAAGAATTTAATGCAAATTTACTAATATTAAGGTTATTTTTTGCTAAAACAACTTGATTTAAATGAAATTTAAATTTTAAAAATTTTATTTTTTAAAACAAGATGTTTAAGGCTTAATGAAATATTATTGAAAGAAATTGTCCTTTACCTATAGAAGAATTTGCAGTTAAATTGAAAAAACAGATTGTTAAATAAAAACTAATTAATTTGTTTTGGTTTATAAGAACTTATTAATTAATAAAAATTGATCGATTAATTAATAAATTGATCGATTTTTAACAATAAGAGTTATTAAAATAAATTGAACCGAAAAGTAAAAAAACTGAATAAAAAATTTGAACGGTTCAAAATTTTTAAGATTGAATCAGTCGAGTTTTTTAATCATTGAATAAAATGTAGTTAATTAGAGCCAAATTAGTCTATTTAAATGGTTAGTCATTTAAACTAGATATAACATGAAGCATATTGGGAAAGAAAATCCATGTTTGATTATAAAATTTATTTTACTCATATTTGATTATTATTATTATTATAGATTTTGTGAATTATTAATTAAAATATTTTATATTTTATAAACAATTAATCAAAATTATTTTTATAATTTGATAAACTGTTAATTTTTATATAATTATGAATAATTTTATGATAAGAATAAAATTAAAAATATTAAAATATATTGTTGTATAAATTTTTTTCCTTATCACTCCTTATTTTATCCTGTAATTATTATTATTTATCAATCAAGGCTTTATATTTTTTTTGAAAAATTTAAAAATTAATTAATTAATCTACAACTAAGTTTGTAACATCCCGTCCCTATATTAAGGGTTAGAACCAAAGATTTCTGTAATGTAGAAAATAGCAATGAGAGAGTTAGAAAAAAAATGCATCTCAAGCTCGTGCATAATGTTAGCATACGTGCTTTTGAATTTGAATTTTTGTACACATAGAAATAATTGTACATGCACTCATTGACATTCCGGGTACAATTATATCGTAATGGAATATGTTGAGAATTGTGGTTACAGTGATAAGATAATTTTAGAAGGTGGATGTAAGAATTTAGAATTGTTTACCACGGTATTAAATGATTTTTGGATTGTAATTTAGAGAAATTTACATTAGTTGAATGAAGAAGAGAAGCTATAAAGGTCAACACTTATATGATACTTCCTAGATTAAACTGTATTGATCTAGGCTAATTTTGACAAAATTATCTTCATGAAAGTTGTAGATATTCCTTTTAGCTTTCCATTGATATAAAGTTTGCAATTTTTGAAGTTCTGGATCAAAAGTTATGGAGGTTTGAAGTTTGAGATTAGGTAAAAATGAAAAAGAAGAAATGCACCGACGTGCATAAGCACGACAGTGACTTTTGGAAGTCAAAGTGAAAATGCACGCACGATGGTGACTTTTGAATTTATAATAAATTATGCACGACGGTGACTTTGGAGGCTTAATGTCGAGGGTTGTCCACTACATGAGAAGTATGACAGTTAAGTTTCAGTGAATATAACTTAAGGAATGGGTTAGATGAAAGATTAGTGAATTAGCAAATTGCAGAAAAATATGGACCATTTATGTTGCTTTGTGTTTTGTCGTGTACTGTATATGCATGAAAAAAATGAAGTGTTAATAGAGGTGGACATGAATAAGTGATGTTAAATGAGTTTAAAGCTAAGGAAAAGTTTCTGGTGATTAAAATGGAAAGTGTAGGATATAATGTGAGTGTTGTTGAAAATGATGAAGTTGAAAACAAGAGTTATGAAAACAGAGTAGTGAGAGAAAGATGAAAACACACTAGTGAGAGAAAGCTTATGAGAAGTTTCGGTTTTGAACAATTATTGTATAAGTTTGCATTTGATATGTTTAGAGGTTGTAATGGGTATAGAAATACTGAATGTATGAATTAGGAATGGAAAGATTAGTGGGAAGATACAGAAAATGAAAAAAAAGAAATGAAAAAAAAAATAGTTGAGAGAGGTAGAAAATATGAGTTTCAGATTTTTAAGCCTTGGAGTATAAGTTTGATTCAGCTTTGTTTAAAAAGTGAATGGAGTAATGAAATGCATTATCAATAAGCTAGAGGAATTTAAGTTGGAAAAGAAAAAAAGGAAGACTTGAGGAAGAAGCACAATGGAGAAGGAGAGAATGCACTGTCGTGCTTAAGATTCAAAATGGAAATGCACGACGGTGACTTTTGGAGTTAGGCAATTTGCACTGTTGTGCAAAAGCACCACGGTGACTTTGAAAAATAGCGAAAATGAGGCTTTTTGAGTTAAATGGATTTGCACCGTTGTGCGACTTTGGTGAAAAATGGCAGTTTGCACCGTCATGCTTAAGCACGAACGTGCATTTGAGTTTTTCCTTTTTACTGAACAATCTTGCTTCTTTCGACCATAACTTCCTCTCTAGACATCCAAATGACTTGATTCTTAAACCATTGGATTTATAAGACATTGTTCTACCTCTCCAAAAAAATTGGTAGCATTCTGAATTGATTTGAAAAGGATGGATTGAACGAAATTAAGGGAATCGGTTGGAATAGTAAACTGGTGTTGTTTTACTAAACATACTTCGGTATTTTAATTATATATGGATTTGTAGGATTTCAAATGAGATGATTTTTAATTTGGAGTAAACTAGAGACATAGGGATACAAATCATCTGAAGAAGTCGAATTTTGAACCAGTCTCTAAGACATTTAAATTATATATGGAAGTTGTGTATAGTATACTGTTTTGGACAGAAGCAATCCGAAAGTGTTTGAAGTATATCTTTCAAACCACTTAACCAAATTGGATGATTTTGGTGTCAATGGAAACATAAGACATAGGGGAACATGTTTCTAGAAGAATGTGTTGCAAAATGACTTCAGTATTGGGGTCAGAAAGAACATGCAAAATTAACCTGAAATGATGTTTTTATGGAAAAATCTGGAAGTGATTTAATGGATTATAACTTGAGATTTCAGTGGTTTTATTAACTCATAAACTTAAGTATAAATCATACTTAAGTGAGTTTCAATAAAGGGAAATGGATAAGTGGTTAAGAAATGGAAAGGTGTCCAAGCTTTAAAGTTAAGCTTTATTAACCTTGAAAGACAAGTTACTATACTTGTCTTTATCTCTCTCAAAGTGTCTTTCTCCAGTTTATCTTCAACACAGAATTTTTCATCAAATCTCCAACAGAGAAAAATCTTGTTTTCTTTTACCCACTACCACTTCCTCTTTGTTATTTCTTTCTTTTATCCCAAGAAAAATCGAACCCCCCTGTCAACTTTCAAGTTGATGTACGAGGTTGCGTGAGGAATTAGGGTTACGTGATTTTTTGCAGATGGTAGAGCTTCAAACATGTAAGCTTGTTATGATTATGTTTTTTTTGTATGAAATGAAGCATGCATCGTTAGCTCATTGCTAAATGGTTAAGAACAGTGATATTCATATTTGTGGGAAAATGAGTGAGGGGATTTTGAGTGTGCCGTATATGTTGATTTTTTTGTCAGATTTGATGATCAAAATGTTATAAGAGGTTGTAGAAATGACTTTTGAAGTTGAAAGATCAACTAAAATGGGTAGGAGATTAGTGTAGAAAAATTTGGAGAAATGGATATGTGAATGCTCCATTCATGTTGATGTTTTTACTGTATATATATATATATATAGTTTTGGATTGTTTTTAGAGATGATTAAAAATGAATTTAGAGTTAAAAGACAGGTGTATGGTGATGTCTAAAGATGAGAAAGAATGATTAAAGTGACAGTTAGAAGAAGAAATGAAGAAAATGCAAAAGTTGAAAATGCAAAAAAATGAAAGTAAAGAAATGCAGAAAATGTGATAAATACGCGTGAGTGTTTCTGGTTTTGATTATTATGAAAAAAATGATAGATTTTGATTCGATTGTGATTTGTTGAGCTGAAATGAAATAGGAATGAAGAGGAAATATTGATATTTAAGCAGAAAGAAGATAGTGATATATACATATATACACACACACACACACACACACACATACATATATATTTAAAGACTCTGTTTTTCCTCTTCACTAGTCACATACGGGTATATATTGGAAAATTAATGGATGAGTTTTTGATATCAAATTACCAAAGGATAGAGGTTGTGATTGAAAGAAATGATCAGTGATTAAGTTATGAAGTTGGTAAAGTACCTGGGATTGTTATTGAGCATGAATTGTACGTAGTCTATATACACAGTTGTGCATGAATAAATGCTTATAATTGTGCCATTATTAATGTGTGTTTAACGTGTGCCTTGCATAAATGAGTTGTGCAGGTTAAATGTCCGCTTTTAAACGTTTTCAGAAGTTGGAAGCTAATGTTAATCTGGAGTGTACTGTGAGTAGACCTAGATGGTCTCATTTCAATATTTGTTTTGTTTGAATTTTTGTATTAATTGACTATTGAATGATCAAATGAATGTGTCTTGATTGTTGATTCCGGAAAATAAAGATTCGATGATTGTGATGTTTGATTTGGATATTGAAGTGTTACTTGTATCTTAATGAGATGAAATAAGTGTACATAATATGATTGTTAAATGTCGGATCACGGTCCGATGATAAATGTGTTTTGAATGTGCATTTGCATATGAATGAAAGTGTGATTTTCAACTTTAATGTTGAATGCCGGACTAAGGTCCGATGATATGTGAATATGAGTGAATGAAAATATGCAAATGTAATTGATGCATTTCATTTCATGAATGCATGAAACATAATGGCAGTTGTGACCTGAGGAGCTACCAAAAAAGAGATTAAAGCTCAAAGTGTGAAAAAGAATCTCGAGCTCAAAAGTGATTAAGAGCCTAAGGCTCACTATGTAAAATAAGCCCTGTATCCCCATTGGATAAGGGACAATTAGCAATGAGCCTGGTATCTAATGGATACGGGACAGTTTAGGCACTCGGTTACAACAAAGTAATAAATAGAAAGTGGGTCTCATGTGCACTACATATGCATAATATAAATGATTAAATTGTATTAAATGTGAAATGTGAAATGATGTGAATGTGAATTATGTATTATGTAACTAGGTGAGCCATCGATGATTGTCATTCATTGAGTTCGCAAAACTCACCTAAAATTTGCAAATATTTTTTCAGGATCAGAAGAATACCCCGTTAGGCAAACGAGAGTATCCCTACAACATACAAGTAAGGGATAGAGGTCGGAATCAGTTCGCGTTTACATTGTATTTCTTGTTTTTTTGGTACTGAATTGTATATTTCGCAACTTTTGTATCAAATTATGTATTCCGAAAATTTTGTAAAATATGTATATGATTTATGTTGTAATCTAAAGACATTATGACTAAAGTATTATGTATTTGTGAAAGAGCCCAAATGGCTATTGAAAATTCTGTTGATTGTATTGTTATGATTGAAAAAATTTACGAATAAAGTGGGCCCAACATACCACCCTCGCGGGGCACGAATTGTACAGAGTTTTGATTGATTTAGTGCTCTAACGTACCACCCTCGCGGGGCACGAATTTAAATATCACCCATAGATATCAGGTACGTACCTTGTGAGAGTGGGGTGCTACCAAATTGGTGTCTTGTATCCTTTCTTTTATATTCCACTTCATTGTTCTGCCTTTTCTTTGTCAACACGAAACCCACCTTCAGCCGTATCTGGAATGAGACGTGGTTAGAAAATTTCTTTTATCAGCCATGCAACTATGAGCCTTTTGTGAAGCAATCTCTCAATATGGAGATGGCAATTGTCAAGGCAAGGGTAAGCAGAATCAGCAACCTACTCATTTAACTAGAGCTTGCTCTTTTGTTAAGCTTAAATGGTCTAAGTACTAATCTCATTGTTACCCAAAATTCTAGGAGGCAGGTATCGAATGGATACTGCATCTTGATACGGATGAATTGGTACATCCTGCTGGTGCCACTGACTACTCTTTGAGTCAATTACTGCTTGACATTCCTGAAAATGTTGACACGGTCGTATTTCCAAGTTATGTGAGTGGCTTTATCTCTTTAAACATGGTTAACAGAATTGGTCTGGGTAAAGATTTTAGGCTCTGTTCTTTGAAGGTCAAGTGACATTGATGTTCCTATTTTCCAGGAGAGTAGTGTTGAACGAGATGATATCAAGGATCCTTTTAGTGAGGTGAGGTATCTATATCTCCTCAGTTTGCACCTTTTGGTGCTTTTGATTTGAGTTAGTAATTTGTATTGTTCATTTGTCCATTCAAACAGGTGTCAATGTTCAAGAAGAATTTTGACCATCTATCGGAGGATACGTTTTTGAAACGTTAAAAGATTCAATTCGTGGAAATTCATATTACTTTTTAACATACTCAAATGGGAAATCAGCTGCTCGAATTCAAGAACATCTTCGTCCCGACGGTGCACACGGATGGCAGAATTATATGAAAACCCCAAAGTATGTAACTGGACACACGTTTTCTGCAAATTCCTTTTAGTACAATCCTAGATATTATCATAAGATGTGTTTCAAAGACATTACTGTTCATAACATTAGTGAGGTGACGCTGGAAGAGGCTGCTGTTCTACATTACACATTTTCTAAATTCTCAGGCTTGACTTCAAGACGTGATCGGTGCCACTTCAAGCCGAGAAAGGAGGGTCTTGAAAGGTGCGTCATGCTTAAATTCGATAGAGATGTGAGTCTGTCTTATTCTTTCTCGCATTGATTCTGAAATGCAAGAATCTGAGTTGATACACTAGCATTTTTTTTCTTTGTTCCAAAATCTGCTGTCCGTTCCAGATCCTGTTTCATTTTGATACTGCATTCATCTCAATATCTGGTGCTGTAAATTGTAGGCATTCATAATTGCATCAGCTGCAATTCAAGAGGAAATTAGAAACTGGTGAGCAGATGATTCTCATTCTGAGTATATACATTTGTGTTGGAATTTGCAGGAAGATAAGTTCTTCCTCGTATCTCTTTTATTCTTCTTTCAAGGATAATGGTGGCATCTTGTGGTTTGGTTTCAAGGTACCATGAACATGTTGTGTGGGGTGACAAAGAACTGAAGTTGAAACTTTTGAGGAAAGGCATTTTAACTCGGATATATTCTCCCATGGTAAGCAAAGTGAATACCTTTGGAACTCCCTTGGGTAGTGAACGTTTTTTGCCAAAGATGGTCAGGAAACAATCAGATGTGGCTGACAGATAGTGATTTTTAGTGGTCTTAAGTAAAAAATTTATTTAGCCCGTGTATGTTTCAAGGGAAAGGAAAGGAATTGGGAGTAATAGAAAAGAAATTAATTAAATTTCCCTTGTATGGTTAATTAATTAATAAAATAAAGGAAAGTAAAGAGAGGGAAATTAAACCTCAAAATTAAACCTCAAAATTTCCCTCTTAATCAAAAAAAAAAATTCCGTCCAAAAGTGAATGGAAATGGAGGGAATTAAAAAAATTGACACAATTTTATCAAAAATACCCTTTTAAAATACCTCTTTATAAAAGAC
>JAOTBA010000009.1:24516858-24550046 GCA_025629845.1 Erythroxylum squamatum
ATAAAAAACGAAATAATAAAAAATATGAGAAATTTAGTAACATAGTTCGACACACTTTGCTTACGTCTGCAGGGCCCTCACCTAGTTTAATACTTTCACCGAAGTACAATAAATTTACCCAAGTCTTTACTGAGCTGGTGCCACTCAACCCTTAACATTATCTCTTAACCTCACTTCCTGTAAAAGAATTTCACACTCAATAACACGACTGATTCGTGTTAACCTCAACAAAGAATTTTCTCAACAACATTTGATAATAAAAATACAAAATAAACAACTTAAGAATCTGAAAAATTAATAGCAAAATTTGAACACGCTTGAAATAGAAACATAACAACTTTCTTATAGGTTTAACTCCTCCAAAAAAGATCTGAAAGTTGTTCACACACAATTAATCCAATCGTGAGCTAACTTCACAAAGATGACAGTCCAACGTGAGCAATCTCTACGCGATCAATAAAAAGCTGTGAATCTCCCTCTCAAAAAACACGTACTGCACTCTTTAATTGTTATTAATCAAGCAAGGAACACACTACCAAAAAAACACACAAACAAACAGCCCACATCTTAAATAATAACTCATTAATCCACACGAAGCCCAAGGCACTCACAATGGTTACTCATAAACACAGCCGTGTGTCTCACCAAAGACAGAAATCCCAAATTATTTAAGATATTTTTCACAAAAAACAGTTGACGCACCCAGTAAAGAGCACTAAAGATAGTCGTCCATTAACACACCAAAATCTCACACGGCAAAGACCAATTTCTATCCAAAAACTCTTAGCAAAAACCCTTAGCCACACATCTAACATGATCCACCACACCTCTTCTCAAGATACACATGTTTAAGATATGATTCCATAACATCTAGAATATTATTTAAAATAGCTTTATGAATCCAAGTCAAACAAGGATTATTGGTTAGCTATCATTATCCGATTAATATCTTGTAGTTCTAATTAATAAAGAGATATATAACATATATCCTAACTGTATTAATACATTTTTATATTATTTTTGGCATTTTAATATTAATTACTACCGATAGCATGATTAGTTTGGAAATTCGTAGTACTGGATCTGCCGTTCAAACCTGCTGATGGTATTCATCTCGTCCTGGAATTTTCTCAATTACTTGATTTCGAGTAACTTATTATTGTTTCTCATAGGTTGCTATATTGTGTCTTCCAGGTTATATTACAGGAACTACGAGAGTCTGGTGTCTTCAGCTCTGTCATTGCATCTGCTGAAGCTACTCTTCCAAATGACAAGTTCCTTGCTTCAACTGGTGGCGTTAACTCTACAAAAGCTGTTGGTCCTGAACCTCTACCCTCCAAAACGATGGGTGGACGGTAAGATCAACATAGGATTACTAGAAAAGTCATGGAGTTTTATGCCAAGGTAAACCTATGAAACTGTTATCCACCACTATCTCCACCATCCACACATATCGTTCTCCTTCCTGATTGAACCCTTCTGGCCACATTTTGCTTTCTCCTTCCCGGTTGAGTCGTTTAGGCCACATTTTGCCTCAACACGGGAAGAACCAGGAAAGAAGTGAAGATCGAGCAGGACCATAGTTGTAGTGTAAATTTTCATTTGATTCTTCCCCGTCAGGATCTAAGCAGAGAGGATGTTTGTGTCAATTTTTGTAAGGGATGGGTAGTTCAGGCCATACAAGATGAAAGTTTGGCAGAGTTCCCTTGCATAGTAAACAACTTCAATAAAACAATATCATTTTAATCTTAACTCAAACCCTATTAACTGATTCATAAAAACAACTATTGGCCCGACCCCGACTCGGACCTGGACCCGAACCCAGACCCGGTTACTCCCTAACTGCAACCAATCCACTGGTTATAAACAAAGTTGGTTGAAGTGCAGAGCTTGTCAGAAACTGGTACTCTGAAGTGTCACTGTAACCTTTAATTATTCCTAGCTCTTTCACCCTTTTCAGCCCTCTGTACAGAGCAACAAGCAGGCTGATGTATTAAAACAATGACACTTCACATGCTCTGAAGCCATATTAGAAGTGGAGATGTTGACCAAATACCCCTTCAAGGATGACCTCAGAACATGGCTGCCTTGGCATGAAATGGTGGAGAATAGAGATAACAACAAAGGTCAGGCTATAATAATAACAACAACAACAATAATTAAATCTAAAAAAATTTAATTGTACATAACTTTATTCTTATTTATTAGAAATATTTTTTCTAATATACTCACATATAATGTAAAATAATAATGATATGATAAAAAATAAAATAAATAAATGCACAAACAGAAAAAGATGAGTATAAGAATAAATCAAACTAGTTACTACAAGAAAGTAATTAAAATAAGAAACTACTTAGGCTAAATAATTAAAAGTGAAGTACTGAATAATCAAAATATTAAGAATAACTATAAAGCGTCGAGTTTGAAATCAATAAATCAAAAACGATTTAATCAGATTATGGTCAAATTAAAAAAAATCAAATTTAAGACAAATTTCGAGCACAAAGAGTATCTTATGTAAAGGCTTGATTGAAATATAATTACCTTATCTCTATATTCTTAATGAAATGATTTATTAATAAATTACAATTCTTTTTAAAAGTGTTTGAACTTTGAAGTTTAAATTAATTTAAATTTAAGTCTGATTAAAATTTTAAAATTTAAATTCAATTTGACATATTATCATTTTAATAATTAACAAAACAAGTATTTCTGCTTTGTTATAATTATTTTGGTTGACTCTACCTAATAAAGAAGAAGAAAGTTATGATAAAATGTCCATCGAAATGATGAGAGGAATTATAGTAATTTCTATCGCAGGGCCCTCAGTAGCTGGCTCTCAATGCACGTTGTCTTGAATGTTCTCTACACATCACTCATTAATAGCATGTTCACACCTTCCTCGCTGCCACTCAATAATGGCATCCTCTCTTTCTCTCTATCTTCTTCATTATGTGCAAGCGTGCTCTCATTTTGAATGAGAATTTATATCATAAACCCTTTAAAAATGGATTGAATTAATGAAGATTAGTGTTGGCAATGTGTTAGACTCAAATCCAACTCGAAAATTATTTAAGGTTCAAACATGGGGCCAAAAGGTTCTATGTTTGAACCCCCCTATTCACACTATCTCGATTGAGTCTGTCGTACAGGACTTGCCTAGTGTGGAGTATCCAATCTGTGTGATTTACAGCCTAATGTATTAATCCGAAAATTTACCCAGCGCGCATATAAAAAATTGGGACTGCGGATTCCTCCGTTCAAAAAAAAAATTTATAATTGTTTACTGAAACTTGTCAAATTTAAGTTCGAGTAAAACTCGATTAGACCAAACTTGACTTATTAAATTTGACGTTCTAATTTGTTACTAATTACGAGGATAGATCTTAATAAGGAAAACAAAGCTAATTACTAACTTGAAATAAGCTTAATAAATCAACTGAGTGAGAGTCAATCCAAAATTAAATTTCAATCATGATTTAAGTCTAGTTCAAACCAAGGTGTCATTTTAGATGATCAGAGTGAACTAGAACAGAGTAGCTTGACCCAACTCAACCTATTGCTGTTCCCAACTTGTGCAAAGAAAATCTATTGATAACTTGCAAGTGAAATGATGCATTGGTAGTCATCATGTACAAAGTGGGCTTCTATGGTAAATTTGCTTAGCAACATGACAACTGAGATAAGGGTACCATGATAATTTCAGACCGAACAGCGTCTACTATATTGGAGGAACAAGGAAGTTTGGAAGAAAAGAGATGAAAGGTCCCATGAAGCGCAGAAAGACTCTTCTAATAATTCATAAAGCATAGGTTCTCTCCATGAACATGGGTCTTAACCTTTTTTTGCAGAAACAGTGTTTTTGACTAAAGCCCACTGATTCCCATGTCAGGATTTTCATCCAACTCTGTGAAGTTTGCGGAGTCATGAATGTCCTTTTCAGTCGTTGGATATTCTCGACTCAGTAATGGTGTTTCAATGGGTATGAAGAGCTGGTTCGATCTTGTGAAGAAGTTGTTTGTCTCTGACAAGCAACCAAAAACAGAAAAGGTACATACTAACAGAAGAACATGGTTATTTTTTGGAAGATTCAAAGCGAAGAGCAAGCTAGCGGCAATTGAACCACCATCACCTCCAAGACAAATAACAGAACTACGAGAAGCACAGGAAGAGCAGAGCAAGCATGCTTTAAATGTTGCTCTCGCCACAGTTGCTGCCGTTGAAGCAGCCGTTGTGGCTGCTCAGGCTGCGGCAGAGGTTGTTCTGCTCACCGGAGTTCCTCGATCTGTCTGCCAATACGGCTATGAAATAGAACGCTCTGCCATTAGAAAGCAACCTGTTAGCTCCTCCTCCTCTTCCTCCTGTACTCATCTACTTCAGAGGGAGATTCAAATTCAAGAATTTTCTGCTCTTAAAATTCAAGCTGCGTTCCGGGGTTACCTTGTAAGAATTAAGTAGCTTTTCTTATCTGGGTTTGAATCTTTTCTCTGTTGACTTTGATCAATCTTGATGATCGGAGAAACTTTCAGGATAACCTGACAGGTATTCCTTGGAAATTTTGTAGGCAAGAAAAGCTTCACGGGCATTGAAGGGTATAGTCAAGCTTCAGGCTATCGTTAGAGGTCGAAATGTGAGACGTCAAGCTGTCACTACTCTAAAGTGCTTGGAATCCCTTGTTAATATTCAGTCACGGTTCGGTGCAGGGAGACACCAACCGTTCGAAGGAACTTGGAAGTTCGATGAGAATGAAGAGTCACAGAATCTAAATGACGATATAACAAAGGCAAATGTTTCATGCCCAAGATCTCTTCGAATCGTTCCTGTGTTTCTGTTTATCGAAATTCATGAAATGATTGTGTTTTCAGATGGACATGAACAGTCAAAAGCGTTGGGATAGGAGTATTTTGAAAGAAGAAGCAGATGCTCTGTTTCTAAGCAAGAAAGAAGCTGTAATGAAGAGAGAGCGTATAAGACAGTACTCTTTCAGTCATCAAGTAACATATCTCCATCTTTCTCACCTTTCACTTCATTTGTGGAATTAGAATTGGAAAATTTCACAGAGCTTACAATAGAAATTGCTTCAGAGTTCTGCAGAAACAGAACGCAACAACGGAAGATGGAAGCACTGGTTAGATCAGTGGGTGGACACTCGAGTTGCTGAAAGTAGAGAACATGAGTATTTGGACTCCATTTTAGCTTCAGATTCAAAGCATAGAGTGGAATCTAGAGGGAAACAGCTTAAACTAGGATTGGATTCAACAATGACAGCTCCGAGAAGATCATTTCATAGAAATCAGAGTTCAGTTGGAGAAGAAAATTGCTTTTCAAGCTCTCCTCTGCCAACTTACATGGCAGTGACTGAATCTGCCAAAGCAAAAGCAAGATCGATGAGCTCACCAAAGCTAAGAACAGGTGGATTTGATGCATACTCTGATAGCTATTCACCATCCAAGAATAGGGCCTCAGCCTCTGAAATGCTGAGGTCAGGGAAACTAAACGCATACCAACAAAGGTCTCCAAGCTTGAAAGGCATTCAAGGTCCTGCAAAATCTAGCAGGACCCTGAAAGACCTCAGCTTCATTTCAGACAAGTCGTTTCAGACATGGGATCAGCATAGTGAATTCGGATGTTGAAACAAAAGTTAACCCTGAAAGACCTCAGCTTCATTTCAGACATGGGATCAGCATAGTGAATTCGGATGCTGAAACACAAGTTAATACCATATCCAACTAGTGTATGTTTCTGGTTAATGTAATTGGGTTGTAGTTAGGGCTTTGGATATGTTTTTCTTTTGTCTTTCTATTATTCTCAATATCTTAATCGAGTAATTTTATATTTTCTTAATTTAAGTTTCCAATATAAATTATTTTCTTAATTTAAATCATTTATATTAATTATATTAACAAAAATACAGGCATGACATACCGCATTGACAAATTTTAAATTCAAGCTTGATTAATTTTTCAATATTCAAGTTAGAAATTAAATCCTAGATTGATTAAATATAATTTGATTTATTAATTTTAGGCAATAATTAAAAAATCCAACTGGGTCGACTTGTTCTACTGTAAAAACTTTAAATTGCCAAATTTTTTTGTTCAATTTACTTTAATAACTATTGTTGTTTAAAACCGATTAATTTATTAATCAATCAATTTTTGTAAATTAATAAGTTCTTATAAACTAAAATAAATCAATTAATTTTCATTTAATAATATCTTTTTTCAATTAAATTTCAATTTCTTCGATAAGTAAGGATAATCTCTTTTAATTATATTTTAAATTCTTTAATTTTATTTAATCTTTAGTTGATTTTATGATGGTCTAACCAATTGATCCTTTTAAATCTTAAATCTTTTGTCTTACCGATTTAACTTCTGATCTAATTTTTAAAAAATTAAAAATAAAAATAATCAAATTTTAGACTAATCTCATACCATTCACTTAAAAAAGCCTGCGGGCTAAAAGGAAGGCTTAAAACTAGATGCAATTCTTGTTATCTGCCGAAGCCTCTAATCTTGGATCCATATTCTATCCTAACCCAAGACCAAATGTGTTTTACTTAATGTTTCACTATGTTATTAAGAAAAGAGTTAACATACTTATAATATCATATTGTAATTAATTTTGGGGTTGAACTCTTTTTTGGTGCAGAGGTTTGAAGAAATATTTACTAAAAGTTATAAAAACCAGACCAGAAGTTAAAACCGGTATGACAAGAAGTTTAAGGTTTAAAAAATTCAACCAATATTTGACCAATAATTAAAGAATATGATTGAAAGTGATTTTCTTACTCGTCTAAGAATTTAAAGTTTAATTGAAAAAATGGATTGTTAAATAAAAATTAATCGATTTATTTTAATTTATAAGAATTTATTAATTCACAAAAATCAACAGATAACTGATCATTTTTTAACAACAAAAATTATTAAAGAAAATCGAACTAAAATTTTGATCAGTCCATTAATTATTTTAATTATTTTTTAATCGTAAAAATTTTGAACACAAACTCTCTTAAATCTGTTCTACATTTTTGTAATATAAAAATTAAATAACTATTTAATAAAAATGCTCGGTTCAAAGTAACTCGATTCATCTTAAGTTAAAGTTAACGAATCAATTCACTTAAAGTTAATAAATTAAGTCAACTTAATTTAACTCCAAATTGATAAGTTAAGTTTGAATTGATTGAATTCTAGACCGGACTCATGCCTCCTCTGGTCCAATAACTAACTCAAACTACCCAGATTTCATTCTAACATGCCGTCGTTTTAAACCACTCATTGCCATCCTTACCATTTACCACCAACTGGAGTAGGACCTGAGAAGAAACAGAAAACGTGTTGGTCATAATGGGATGGTATTAAGAAGGGGAGGTGTTAATACTAATGCATGTGTGTCCGATCCACCAACGAAGACCTCAAGATTGGAGAATAATGTATAGAAATTGTCAAAGTCAAAATCTCTAGGCAGAGATACTCCCACCTCAGAAAGTGAAACTCACCCACTTGAGGCAGCTTCTTTTGGAGTTGGACCTAACCAATAATTCTAATTGTAGTTGAAGCACTGCACCACACGCCTTTTATACATTATTATACAAAAGCACAGAAAGTTACATGTCGGGGCCAAGCAATGGTTTAATGGCTGAGGTTCTAACAAGAGCTCCAAGCCGAAAGTGACTTAACCAAATGCTTTATTCCTTCTCTGGATGGTGTTCAGTGCTTAGGCCATACGATCTTCAATTCTGGGTCTGATAGATATATCTCAGCTAAATTTGTTGTTTATTAGGTGGTTTATATGGTTGGTATTTACCGTATAATTCATATCATTGTTCTAAACAACGGACTAAGAGTGAAATCAGTAAAATAAGAAGTTTAAGGTTTAAAAGTTTAACTGATGTTAAATTGTTGTAAAAATTGATATAATTAAATTGAAGTTTAATCGAATAAAGATATTTTTAAGTAAAAATTAATTTATTGGTTTTAGTTTATAAAAATTAATTAATATAAAAAAGGTTGTTCAGTTAATAAAAAGTAATTTTAATAAAAAAGATTATTAAAGTAATGAAATATCAACATACCCAATGCATAAGGCTCCCCGCTTTGCGAAAATTTTGGGAGAATTATCGATAAACACAACCTTCCCTTTGTATTTTTTACAAAGAAGTCGCTTTCAAAATTCGAACCTATGATTTTCTAGTCACAAAGGAGCAACTTTTATAAGTAGCTCTCCCTCTTGAAAGATTTAGGTTTTTATAGTTCAACCGGTTAAATTGATATGATTTTTTTAATTATTATATCGGTTGTTTGCTATTGTAATAATTATAATAAAATTGTCTTCAATTAAAAAGTTGTTTAATTAAATTTATCTTATTTGTTTTCGTGAAGATTATTCTACTTGTTCTCACGTAAATTTTAATAAATACTCCCTCCTATTCAAAATAAAAGTCGTTTGAGAATGATGCACACTTATTAAGAAAGCTAATGAAATGTTTGATATACTCTTATTAATTGCATGTTGAACTGTCTTGAAAATATAATATGTGTAATCAGGATGTGAGAGAAATTAAAAGGTAGTAATTTTGAAAGTAAAATTATAAACATGCATGAAAAGTCACGAACGACACTTATTTTGAATAATTAAAATCTATCTAAAATAACTTTTATTTTGGATAGAAGGGAGTATATTGTAGTTTTAGTCTTTCTTTAAACTTCACTTAAAGAACAACATTTAATAAAAACCTCGTTGATATGCAAGATCCGGAAAGGTTTAGTTGTACGCGACCTTACCCCTCATTAATAGAAATGTTGTTTTGAAAAACCAACTCAAACCATCCTTATCCCTAACCCAATTTATTAGCAATTTTATGACAAAGTTAGAAGACAAAATGCAGAGAAGATAAAGAAAAGGAAAGAAGAAAGATGTAAGTAAAGATTCATAAGACATTATTGTGGTAGTTTAGTAGCTACAATGCCTGATGATGACAATATGTACTTCATAGTAAGTTCATGGAATGATATTACTTGTCTGCATTCTTTTCATTTTCCATTTTCTATAAGAGTGAAATTGAGTATTTATTAAGGAAATTACGTGTTTTAAGTAAATTATTGGATTAATTAATAATTTAAAATCAAATATTAGACTCGATCAATCCGTACAATTCAAAGTTAAAAAGCAAAAGTTACAAATATTACGATACATCTTATTGTTTTTAAAATGGTATTAATAGCACTTAAATGTTAACTGAGTTAATTTTCTCTACGTCTTTTAATATACGAGTTATAAATTTAGTCTATATCATATCACAACTAGACGATTTGAAATTATTACTTATTGAAGTGATATTAAAAATGATGAATACTTGATTTTCACTTTAGTATTTCACGATAGGTCTAAATAAGTTGTCGTCATCGTTGTCGTTGCACTCAGTCTGAAATTCTACAGTAAAGTGAGATTTGAAGAGGTCATATAGTACGCAGCCTTACCTCTACATAATAGAGATACTATTTTAGAAAGATCCACATACAGATGTGACATGCAAAATAATGATACAACACAAAAAAAAAAAAGGCTTAAATAAGTCTTTGTTGGTATATATGTTACTCTTTTCAAGATGTAATGAGTACGACTTTAGCAACGTTAAGGTGCAATGAATACTATTTTAGTAACGTTAACGTACAAAGTGATATTAAAGATAATGAGATGAAATTACTTAAATTTTTTAGAAAATATTGAGATTCAAATCACTCATTTACAAAAACATCCTCATTCTTTACACCGTGAAAAGATTGAATAAACCGCACTCTACCATAACTTTTCCCCTGAAGAGGAACAAAAGCTAAATGAAAGTAAAAAGGTTATCATACAAATTATATTATATAAACCAATGTTACTTATGCTGGACAGTTCATCTCTTCACTTATGCAGACCAAAAAGCATTACTAAGTTATACTTTTGAGAGAAAGATTCAATATTCTTATGGTAAAGTAGAGGTTTCATTAACACATAATCATGCTTTATAAAGCATACCTTAGTTCAATCCGTCGAGCTTTCTTCATCGTTTGGTAAAACGTTGTATAGGTCTCCATCATCTAATAGCTTCAAGCTACTCGGCTTTTCTTGTTTTAAGGAATATGATATTTGTATTAGACATTAATAATACGAACTATATTAATCAATCTAGCTCGACGTTATTATTTCCGTTAAGTTCGCTGATGTAGCTTGTCTCGTGTTTCAGAAACTTTAACTAATAATACACGTCAGCCAAAATCAACACAACAAATAAAGATTAATGAAACCACATCGTTTAATCAAATAATTAAAACAATGTCGTTGTTTAAAAATAACTTAAATAAGATTACGCAGCCCCGACGACCTTACGCTTTGATTTCAGTTTTTCCATTCGTTTTAAATTTTTTCTCGATGCTTTCACCCTTTGATTTTCAAATTACACAGCCTCAACGCCCTCACATTAAGGGAATAAGGAGATCAAATTAAAAATGAAGAGTTTACTAGTGTAGTACCCTGTAATGCGAGAATAGTTTGAGACATCAGAAGAACAAAAAAAAAACAAAGGGCTGAGAGCATCAAGAGAATAACAGATAAAGTGGGGCTATAAAAATTAAAAATTTGAGTGTTTTATTGCCAGTTTTTGAAGTTTGAGCTAGACTTGACAAAATTAAAATTTTGGACATTTTATTGCTACTTTTTAAAGTTCGGGTTATAATTAAAAAATTGACAAAATTTTACGCTTTTTTTAATAATTAGCCCTAATTTTATTGGACCTTTCATCACATACTCAACCTACATTAATAAACTCTATTTACTTCACTAAAATTCAACTTATTGAACTTGATTCTGTATTAGTTACTTTATTATCTTTTACTAAATAAAAATTTAACTTTAAAATTATTAATTAATAATAATTAAAATTCCAACAATTTAAAATTATAACTCGAATCTATTATTTAATTAATAAACAGTTTAACTTATCCGCACTTATATATATAATATTTAGGTAAGATAGTGCATACATAGTTCTTATCAAATTAATCATCCCCTCTTATTCACTAAGATACTGAAGACACAAAGCGAAACATTAAAGACATGATTACATGTAGCTTTAAACCCAATGAAACGAGACAAATTTCACAAACTTTGGCTTTCACTTATTGTAATGATCTTTCCTTTGTCTAGTTTGATAATTTAAAAGAAGGAAGACGACAAGTGTAGGAGAGATTATAGCTTCTTGTTAAAGTGTTAAGCCTTATATGAATATATATATACATGTGTAAGAAGAGACAAGTCGACATTGATTAAAGTGGAATAAAGTGGGGATAAGGGACATGATAAGTATTGCATAGTTATGATCGTACATAGGTTAAATCAAATTTATATTCCGGAATTGCTACTTTTCACATGTATATTAATTAAGTGAACATAATCAACGATTCGAAATTAAAAAAACTCTTTTTAGTTTTCGTTTTAATAATTTAAATCAAATTTGATTAGTTCATATTGTTAGAAAGTTCAACTCATCTCCAAAAGTTAGCTTAAGAGTGGGAGGTTTGCACACTATTATAAATTATTGAATGCTCTCATACTTGTCCGATGTAGGATTCCTGACACACCCCCTCAGCCCAGAGCAGGGCTAGATATCTGCTGGACATATTGGGCAAAGGGACAGGACCGGACACTGTCCCAAACCGTTGAGACAAGCAGGCTCTGATATCATGTTAAAAAGGCCTAACTCACTCCCAAACTTTTGAGGGTGAGTTAGGCCTTTCTAACATGATATTTAAGAACTATGTTGAGTTATTGTATTAACGATATTTGATTAATTCACGTTAAAGTATATTTCATTCGAAGAGAAGATTTTTTTGAAAATGTATTTGATATTTTATGGGCATTTTTAATAATATCAATTATCATTCTTATTTTGAAATTTCTAATTTTCAAAATTTTATCTGCGATTATCAACGAGCCTATGAAACTTTCTAACTAAAAACTAAAAACTAAAAAAAAACGATAATTTTGAAGATCGTATAATTTTTCTTAAATTACTTAAGAGGCATATGTCTTTTGCGAGTTTAGATCACTTGTTTTCGTTACTTTATGCCTACCCTATCTTACGAGCATCATCCATCTATTCAATTGACCTAAATTTTTGACTCCTAACTTTAAGACGGTGAAAACTCTTACGACTATGGTATGATTAAGTAACATAATTTGATGACTAGGACGGAGATTTGATCCTTGGATCTTAGTGTCATTCGTCGCCATCTTAGTGGCTGCTTCAAAAATCTCAAACTAGTCAATTACATGGTCTAAACTGTTGCTGACTTTGTTCAACTTTTTGGTTGATCAAATGATTCCAGGGAGCCACCCTGAGCTGTCCTCTCGATGCATTGGTCGGCAAATGCTGCATTTCTTCGACTCATAAAGGAAGAGCAGAGCCTTGTGATCGACAAATGGAGGCATTGAACAGACATGAGAGGGCCTGTCTTGATATGGAACTCTTCCATAAATACGTGTTTATGGGGCAGCTTGATTTAATCATCAGTGATAATTATGTCTTTGGTCTGTTTCTTTAGTTAGTGGTTTGGTCGGTTTCTCGTTGCTTCTAGAAATTGAGAATGAGGGATTAGGTTTTTCATCACAAAACAGAAAATGGGAAGAGTTCACACTTCCAAGTCCATACCCACGTCATCATAATAAAAGATGAAACTCAGTGCAATATCTACTCATTATAAACATGAAGGCTACAATCCTGAAGCCATTAAAACGACACCTGTTTGTGATGATCTGTGTCAAGTTCTTTTATATATGTACTGTTACTGTCAAACTAAGGGGTTATGGAGGCTCTACCAGTTGACTAGTCAATGCATGCCTTGGTCAAGTTGCTTCCCAACTGATATTTCTTTTTTTATCATGTCATTTTCATCGTAGTTATTTAGCATTTTCTCTTTACTGTTACACGAAACAACTCAGGGTCATCCTCACAAAAAGTGATTACACACAATTTACCTCTCTTTACCTCGTTTACCATGTCACTCGGGAACGAATTATGAAACCCGAATCCCCCATTTTCCTTTTTCAACAGAGAGTGAATGCTGTAACAAGATTTGAGTTCCACCCCTTTTCCCTAGAAATCTAACCTTTTGTTCAAATTTCTGCAGAGAGTACATGAAATCTATATGTAATTGGAAAATTCCGTCTGTCAGGCCTGGGAACTTACTGAGAATGCTAAAATCCAAGGAGGAAGTGAAAGATGCCTCCTTCCAGGACTGCACATCAGCCACTTATCAGTAGTGCTCGGTGTGCAAGTTGCCACTAAAAGTTAATAAGCAATAAATGGAGAGTATCTGTAATTTAAATGCACGTAGGAACAAATAAACATCAGAATCATTCAAACCTATCCAAACGCGGGGAGTGGGAACTAAAACGATTAAAACAAGCAGTAAACAGCAGAATACTTAGCCTGTCAGGGTCTTCTTCCTCCAACCTGTCATTTCCCGGTTTCACTTACTTAACCTTCTGGCTAGTGAAATTGTAAAACCAGTCCCATTCAGCTTCCCATAAAGCACACAGTTCACGTGTTCAATGGACCCCAGAAGATCCCACCTGGCCTCAAGTAATCAAAGAGATGTCCCATTGTCCCTCTCATCCGATCTCAAAGTAGATACGATGGCTTACATTCCGACATCTATTAGATTCATGAAGAACACAATCTATCATCAGTCATGAGCGTGTAAGATATGAGTAATGGGCATGCTTGTCAATGGAGGCGGAGAATTGGACATATAGGCTAAGCCATTTACTTTTTACTAAAAATAGGAAAAGTATCCTTAACAATGCTAAAGATAAAATTTTCTAAGACATATTTGTCTTTAGTGGAGAAGGTGAGACTGTAGTTGCAACTGTTAGAAAAAGTGCAAAGATTTGTGAAATCTTTCTTTCTTGTGCCTTTTTCTCTTCACCTTGGAATCCATGTGATGGCTTTTCTTATAAACAAGAAAGAGAACTCAAAAAGGAGAACCCCATAGAAGATCCTGAAACTCTTCTACCCAAGTAGGCAGTCTTCATACGGATTCTCTCAAATGAATATTAGTTGACTCAGCCACCTTCATACCCACCTTTAAATTTCTCCTCAACCCTTCATTTCCTTGGCTCTTCCATACCTTTCATTCTGCTTTTGGTTCACAAACAGAACAGATACCAGCTTAAAACTCCTAACAGAAAAATGAGATACCCGTTTGCATCCTTTCTCACAAAGAATAACATGCTTTTCTGGAGAAGCATTATGTTCATGTTCCTTACCTGCATAAGCATACGAACACAACTTTGTTGTTCCAGCAACCCTTATTCATTGAGAACACTTGCCATTAATGGACACCTCACATCTGATGAAGTTCATGATGCAGCCAAAGACTTTGGCAATAGGTTACAAATGCTACCCCTGGCGGTATTACATCCAAAATCAGTTTCAGATATTGCCACCACAATAAAGCATATTTGGCAATTGGGCTCTGATTCTGAGATCACAGTTGCTGCAAGAGGTCATGGTCACTCACTCCAAGGTCAGGCACAAGCTCACCGTGGAATTGTTATCAACATGGAAGCACTCCGGAGCCCTGAAATGCATTTTTACACTGGGATGGCACCATATGTAGACGTCTCAGGTGGTGATTTATGGATAAATGTCCTGCACGAAAGCCTGAAGTATGGATTAGCACCAAAGTCGTGGACAGACTACCTACACTTAACCATTGGGGGAACTCTGTCCAACGCTGGGATTAGCGGGCAGGCATTTCATCACGGTCCTCAGATAAGCAATGTCTATCAGCTGGAAGTCGTCACAGGTTTGTTAAACATCATATATGACGAATAATAGTTCGCATCAATGAAAATAAGGCCAGGTTCAAGTGACAAAAGTTCATAGTAAAGTCAGGTTATGAAATTACATTAGACCGTTGTTCTATGAAAGATATCATAACAGTGGCCGTAATTTCATTTTTAAGATATAAACACAGGTAAAGAATATCTATGTGCAAGCAAGTACAAACTTGTGCATGCATGTGATGTACATATATATCTCTATATATCCGTTATAGAATTCCTGTGCAAAGAATAAATTCTTATCAAGCGATGACTGCACGTAGGAAAAGGAGAGGTCCTAAATTGCTCAGAGAAGCAGAACAGTGACCTATTTTACAGTGTTCTTGGAGGACTTGGTCAGTTTGGAATCATCACAAGGGCCAGGATATCTCTTGAAGCAGCACCTCAGAAGGTAAACATATGAACAATAAGACTAATCATAAAGTTCTAGATATAGAACTAGTAAAAGATTTAAAACTTCTGCAGTATGGTGCTAACTACATCTCTCAAAAATCTTGATATTATGGATAGGTGAAATGGATTAGAGTTCTCTACTCAGATTTTACCACATTTGCCAGAGATCAGGAGCGTTTAATAGCATCAGAAAATGCATTTGACTACATTGAAGGATTTGTCACAATTAACAGGACTGGCCTCCTCAACAACTGGAGGTCATCGTTTGATCCTCAAGACCCAGTACAGGCTAGTCAGTTTAGGTCGGATGGAAAAACTTTATTCTGTTTAGAACTGGTCAAGTACTTCAACACTGATGAAACAAAGAAAGTCAATGAGGTAATCTGCAACGGCCCATCATGTGGTGGACTTCTTGAATCATTTAAGAAGATTAATAAATATATTTCTGGAGAAAAGATAACAGAATGGCATTTAAATGTATGTTTTACCATGCAGGACGTCACTAACCAACTGTCCCAACTTGGGTATATCAAGTCAACACTATTTCTAACAGAAGTCTCATACGTGGAGTTCTTAGACAGAGTCCATGTATCTGAGATCAAACTGCGGTCAAAAGGCTTGTGGGAAGTTCCACATCCGTGGCTCAATCTTCTTATCCCTAAGAGCAAAATACAAGCTTTTGCAGTAGAAGTTTTTGGAAATATACTTACAGAAACCAGCAATGGCCCCATCCTCATTTACCCGGTCAACAAATCAAAGTAACAATCTCAGAGGCTCCTAAATAATATCAACTTATTTCGTTGAATTATCAGACCATTGTACACTGGTTAATCTGCTGTTCCTGATTGCAGGTGGGACGACAGAACATCTGCTGTTATTCCTGAGGAAGATATTTTCTACCTAGTGGCATTTCTTTCCTCTGCGGTACCCTCTTCCACGGGAACTGACAGCTTAGAATATATCTTAAATCAAAACAGAAGAATTCTAGAATTCTGTGAAACAGCAAACCTTGGGGTAAAGCAATATCTGCCCCACTATACCACGCAGGAAGAGTGGCAGGCCCACTTTGGCCCACGATGGGAAGTTTTTGTCCAGAGAAAATCCACCTACGACCCTTTGGCGATACTTGCTCCAGGCCAAAGAATATTTCAAAAAGCAATACCTTTCTCGTGACAGTGAACATGTTTTGGTGTTCCAAAGCAAAAGGTCCAGCAGGTGGGGAACGTCTCTGTGAAAATAGATTAGTATGCAATCTTCTGATATGCAAGTATAAGCAGCAGCAGCTAAATTATTCATCCCAGGAAATAGATCATATATATGAAATCTCAATTCAAGTTATAAAGGGCACTTAATAGAAGCAACCTAAGGATGTATATAATGATTCTGTAAACAAAGGTATCGAGTATTACCTGCATGGAATACAATTTTTGAAAGCAACTTCTGACACAGTTTCCAACATGGAGGTATGACATTTGCACATAACAAATGAAAGGCTACATTGAGGGCTTACTTATCATACATTTAAAATTGACTAAAAGCAAAGAGAAGCATTCAGAAAGAATATAGTAACAAAACCATCATTGGGTGATTCGAGGAGTAACCAAATTGCCAGTATTGAACTTGATTAATTTTTCCGACATCTAATCTGTCCAACAACATAATGCCAGATATAGCTACTTCCAAGAATTCATTTATTAAGCAGATTAACCATTGCCTTCAGCGCCATTCAATCAATCCATAAGAAATGGCATCCTATACTTGCTCCAGAAAAACTAACCCTTTGATTTCAGACTATTCGCACTAAGAGGATCTAGATAGCTGCATAGGTAGGGTATCCATGTAACAAGATTCAACAGGTAATTATTATGTACCTAAGTCATCCATTTTGTAACATCTTACAGAAACAAAAGAGAAAAGGAAAAGACTGCACAACAAAGTGTTGACATTCATAAGCCTCTTCGTGTCCAATTTTTAAACATGCTGAGACTAACTTGAAACAGAATCCTTCACATGCTTGATGATGCATTCCTCAAATATCTTTCTCGGGACATGGTATATAAAAGTAAATAGTTAAAGTCACACCAAAGGAATAAGAACTCAGAATCTGGGGCTAGTCCAGCACATCTGCTTTTGTTATGAAAGATAGTTATGAAGACTATATCTTCACACTTTCAACTGCGGTCTACCGTTGACTCACTGAAGTATATGGTGTTGAAAATTGAAAAAGCAACAAAAAGGTCATTCACTGACAGAATCAACTCAAATCAAACCTCTCATCATTGTAACATTGACATACGTAAAAGTGATAAATAAAGAATCAACTATTTAGAAAAGAACTATGAAGCAGAAACAGCTTCAAGTCTTACAACCAGCCTATGAACTTCCCAAGATTGGAGCTAATGCTGCAAACATTCAAATGATGGGGACAACACAAATGGTGGATGTTCTAGCGTTGAAATTCCACAGTGATAGGTACGTTTGGTTAAGATTCTTCCAATGAAAGCTCCGCAGTTAAATTTCATCCGTTCCAATTACTTTAAGATACAGCAACTCTGTAACTTTTTTTTTTTTTGACAGAATACAGGTTACATCAGAAAATTCATCTAGCTTATAGGAAAATTGTGTTCACAGAACAACAGAAAAGCATGTTAGATTAAATATATCAATATTGCATTCATCAATTACCGTCTCCATTCCTTAGTGACTGAAAAACGAGGCATGTGAATTAATTCAAATATCAAAGCATCTATCATATTGCATAATAGATGATTGAGCCTTCCAAAGTCATTCATGGAATTCTTAATTCACAAATCCAATCTGACAAGGAAACAGCCAATGCTAGCAACTTTTTCGACACCTTTTACCTCTGCCCTTCCAGAATCCGCAAAAAGCCATATTCAGTGAAAAGAAAAAAACTGAAGTTCCTTATTCTTCCTATTTGAGCAAAACAAAAGTCGAACTGTACTCAACTTTGAATATAATCAATGTCAGGAACTGATAAGAAACAATAAAAAGAAGATATTGTTGCTCTCCCACCCCACTCCCTGATTGCAAAATCTAGCATCCTTTTCTGGAGATATCCCACTAGCTCTTAGTAAAACATCTCATGATTTTCTATTTTCCCACTATAAGGCTGTTGACAATTAACAGTATAACAATCATCAAAAGCACTCTCAAGATACCCCAACCAATATAAGCTAATGAAGAACTTCAAAGACCCGAGATAGATGTCTCATTCTAAGAGAACACAACCCTCGAAGCATTAAACACAGATATGATCAGCAATTGCAGAGACCTAAACCAAGCTCCAATTTCCTCCGTAGAGAACAATTTGTCTGCTAATAATTCAAGAAAGAAACATTACCACACAAATGCAACGTTTTTCATGAATATCCCACAACCACCATCTTCGACAACTTAATGGCCTAATCCCAACCCCAAGTACCTGTTTCACACGCATCAACAATCAGCAATCTGTTAATAGAAAATCCGTTTTTGAATTAACTCAAGTAGCTTAATTTTCCTTACCTGAGACTTTAGCATTAAGGATTGGCGCCAATTGTTGCTCCATGAAACCACAAACAGCATGAAACAGGCGTGAACACCTTCTCTAACGTAAGGAATCCGTTACTAGCGACCATAACAGGATCGATTCTCTCGGAGTGAAACTGTTTTCCTGTTTCTTGAAGACATTTTAGTTATCGACTACGAAGCGAAATGTATTGTTCTGATGATGTCTCCGCAAAGCCAATTCGCAGTTGGGCCCTGTTTGGACTCTGGACTAAGGTTAAATTCGTCCTGGTGTGGGCTGGCCTAATCTTGGGTTTAACTTTCAATCTGTGGCCCTAACATCAAGTACCTAAGCCCATAGTACTTGATTCAAAATATTTTTTAGACTATATTTTTAATTATCTTATTTATGTATTTTTTTAATGAATTGATTTAGATTTATTTAAATTAAGTTTTAAATAAAATAAACATATTTTAATTTGAGAAAATTTAAAATTGACTCAATAATATGAGTTTAAACTTCTTAAATATATTTGAAATTTAAAAATTAATTTACACCTATTCAAAACAAGTTTCGATCAAATTCGAATATAATATAATTTAAAATTTTTAAATTTGACTCAATAATATAATTTTGAAATTTTTTATATTTTTAAAATTTAAACAGGGTTAAATTTTTAATGAAATAATTTAGACATTTTCAAATTAAGTTTGAACTTAAACGACGACGACGACAACACTCAACAGAAATTTCGCTGAGACGTAGAGTCCGAGAAGGTTCAGTAATACGCAACTTTATCTCTAACTAGTAAAGAGGTTCTTTCTAAATGACCCATATGAGTTTCAACTTGACTCACTTAGAATTTATTTTAAAAATCAAATTAAATTCAATAATATGAGTTTAAACCTCATATTTTTGTTAAACATATTGTTTTAAATGAAATCAAAAGCTTTTTTAAACTTATGAGTTAGAATTGCATTCTAGCTTGAAAGAGTTGGCCAATTTGATTATAATAAAAAATATTATTTATTTAAAACATGGTCAAATTTTGAATGACTTAATTATTTGAAAATTTTGAAGTCAATTAAGCCTTAAAGAAAAAAGAGTCAAACTAAACTCGACTCTAGGATGACAATCGGTAGGAGCGGGCCAAATCTTGATCAAGTCCAAGGCCTAATCAACCCCAGAGAATTAGGCCTAAACCTAAGCCCAATCAGACCTGAGCACAAGTCCAACACGACACAAGGCAGTCAGACTCGAGCTTTAGCCCGATTTAGGTCGATCCAATAAGATCTTTTTGTAATTATGTGGAGCCTCAAATTGAGCCGGACTTGACCTATTGACTTCAGCCCATAACGACACAAGCTAAAACCAAACTCAAATACCATCCATACTCGAGTCATAGGTCATCCAGCTCAGTCCATTACCTTCTCTACTCAGCCCAGCCTTGACCCATTAATTTTGGGATGGAATGGCCCAAGTTGGAGCTAGACTCAAATACTATCTCTACTCAAGTGATAGATTGTCTGACTCATTCCAATACTATCCCTACTTAGTCTAGCCTGCCTTCAGACCCAATCAACTTAGGACTTAGCCATCGACTTTGGGTTAGAATAGGCCAAGCTGGAACTAGACTCAAATAGCATCCCTACTTGAGCCATCGGCCTAAACCTAAGCCCAATCAGAATTGAGCACAATTCCAACACGACACAAGGCAGCTAGACTCGAACTTTAGCTCGATTTGGCTCGATCCGACTAGATCTTCTTGCAATTACGTGGAGCCTCAAATTGAGCTAGACTTGACCTATTAACTTCAACCCAGAATGACACAAGCTAGAACCAGACTCAAATACCATCCCTACTCGGATCATAGGTTGTCCAGCTCAATCCATTACCTTCTCTGCTCAGCCCGGCCTTGACTCGTTGATTTTGGAGTGGAATGGGCCAAGTTGGAGCCGCACTCAAATACTATCCCTACTCGAGTCATAGGTTACCGGACTCATTCCATTACCATCACTGCTTAGTCTAGCCCGCCTTGAGACCCAATCAACTTAGGACTTACCTATTGACTTCGGGTTAGAACAGGCCGAGCTAAAACCAGACTCAAATACCATCCTTGCTTGGTTCATATATCATCTGACTCGGTCTATTAATATCTCTACTCAGCTCGATCTAACCTAAAGTTCGGTCAATTTAGGTCTGACTTATCAGCTTTGGATTGGAATGGCCAATCTGAAACTAGACTGAAATAACATCCCTGCTCGAGCCAGTGGCCGTCTGTCTTGGTCCATTACCATCTCTGCTCATATCTTACCTTAATTGAATGTGCCAACGACTAAAGTATCAAAGTTAGTTGGAAGTTCCATCTAATAATTTTCCCCATCAATAACGGCCCTGTCTTCAAGAGAGAGCACACGATAACCCAACCTCATCACACATTTTTACTTAATGTTTTGCTCTTCTTATATACTATCTCCGTTCTTCTCCTTGTTCATCGTCTCTGTTCAGTCACTACTTCCAAGAAACGTATCCCAAATTTTGGTTCTCTGTTGTGCTACTGTTTCGCTATACGAGGGCAGAACATTGCGCTTTACTACTGTTTCGTTCCCTCCATTTCAGGACACTGTTTCTTATCAAGTGTATCATCAAGCTAGCTTCGTTTGTGTCGAGTTGGTATTGACTACCCATTTTTGTATTTGGTGGGAGTGGAAAGTTTCTGACGTAACCGGAACTAAACACAACCCGCATCACCGCGTTGTGGAAACCGACAGAGGGAGGTTGGTTTTACCTTCGGGTCCTTTTTGTTCGGCATTGTTTCGTTTCTGTTTGACCGATTTGGTGGGGTTAGATCACCAAAGTTGTTGACTGAGTTATCAAAGTTGGCTCCTTGACTTTTTTCTTCTGCGAGTTACTTATCTGGGTTCTTTTGCCTGCTTGATGCTAACGGATAAATGATTCGAACTCTTGCGGCGAAATAACCCATTTTAAAAATAGTCTTCTCTAGCTATGTGTTACAGAGTTTTGAAAGTTTTGGGTCAATGGTCGGCTGAGAAGGACTGGTTTGGTGACAAACTTCACCTGCATAATCTTTTTGGATTATCTTAAGGAAGGTATATATTGTTTTTGCTTCCATACGCTTTGGTAGAGTTTGAAACTGGGTTGTTTTGTGGCATATAGTGGTTGGTTAAAAACTGCTTTATTAGGACATAATAAAGGGGTTCTTGTGTTGGCATTGGTACAGAGCAATTAGTTTTTATTTGCCCAACGAGGAGTGTAATTGAAAGGAGAAGATGGTTGAAAATATTCGAGTTGTAAATAATGCTGTTTATTCAGACGGGTTAACTCAAAATTGTCAGAACTTGAATGGCTCCATAGAACAAAAGCTTGATGAGCTTCGAGCCTTAATGGGCAAGGCAGAAGGTGATCCGTTGAGGATAGTAGGAATTGGGGCTGGTGCTTGGGGCAGTGTCTTTACTGCTTTATTGCAAGATGGCTATGGTCATCTAAGAGAAAAGGTTCTGATAAGGATTTGGAGGAGGCATGGTAGGACGGTTGATAAGGCCACTGCTGAACAGTTGTTCGAAGTGATAAATTCAAGGGAAGATGTCTTAAGAAGATTGATTAGGCGTTGCGCCTATTTAAAGTATGTTGAGGCAAGATTAGGTGACAGAACTTTGTTTGCAGATGAAATTTTGAAAGATGGCTTTTGCTTGAATATGATACAGACCCCTCTTTGCCCTTTGAAAGTCGTGACCAACTTGCAGGAAGCTGTTTGGGATGCTGATATTGTCATAAACGGATTGCCATCAACTGAAACAAAGGAGATCTTTGAGGAGATCAGTTGGTATTGGAAGGAAAGGATTACTGTGCCAATAATAATCTCTCTGGCTAAAGGTGTAGAGGCAGAGCTGGATCCAGAGACACGCATTATAACTCCCACACAAATGATCAATCGAGCAAGTAATATCAAATTCCTTTTTTTATTTTGCATAATCAAGCATTTTATTGGTCCATTTATGTATGGATTTTGTACCTATTGTTGTTGCTAACATCGTGCGTTTCAGCTGGAGTTCCAATGGAGAACATTCTCTATCTTGGAGGACCCAACATTGCTGCTGAAATTTACAACAAGGAATATGCTAATGCTCGAATATGTGGAGCAGAAAAGTGGAGGAAACCATTGGCAAATTTTTTGAGACAGCCTCACTTTATAGTATGGGATAACGGTGATCTTGTTACTCATGAAATTATGGGTGGCTTGAAAAATGTCTATGCCATTGGAGCTGGTAGGGTTTGCCTCCTCATATGTTGAACTTGTAGATTGAATTAATTATTATGTCTAAACCTTGTATTGCTGATGGGTGAGCCTTGAAACATGAAATAGAGTGGCATTTTTCTTCCCTTGAACAATGTTAGGATCTTTTTAGTTGATTTTCATCTGATAGTTAAGAGGGGAATTACTCGTCCGATTATATCATTTGGAAATGGTGTGTAGTCTTCAACAGGGTAGTCTTTTCCTTGCTGACCTCAAATCTCAAATTTACAGGGATGGTAGCTGCTCTAACCAATGAGAGTGCAACCAGTAAATCCGTGTACTTTGCACACTGCACATCAGAGATGATATTTATCACACATTTGTTGGCAGAAGAACCTGAAAGACTTGCTGGCCCGCTGTTGGCTGATACTTATGTTACCTTACTTAAAGGTCGTAATGCATGGTATGGTCAACAGTTGGCCAAAGGGGAGTTGACCCTTGAGATGGGTGATAGCATCAAGGGTAAGGGGATGATTCAGGTATTGATTTTTGCCTCTCCTATTTATGGTGAATAGGAATGCTCTAGCTTGTTAAACTATAATGATGCTTCTTCTGATTTGAACAGTCCATGGATAAATCTTAGGCATTGATCATCTTTTAGTCATCTTCTCAGACTAATTTGATGGTTTAACCTTGAAGAATCACTTAAGACTTATACCACTGCCATTGCAGGGTGTCTCTGCAGTGAAAGCATTTTATGAGCTGCTTAACCAGTCTTCATTAAGTGTCCTACATCCTGAAGAAAACAAGCCAGTAGCTCCGGTTGAGCTTTGCCCCATATTGAAGATGCTATATAAAATTCTTATATCAAGGTATTTTCTTGTTCAAGTCAAGTGGCATGAACCTGACTTTGCATAAGATGCTCATCCATTCTTTTCAATTCATTGCCAAGTAAGGTCTAGAGGTGCACTCTGATTCATTTAATATTTTTTCCCCTTCAGGGAGTTTCGAGTGAAGGCCATCCTTCAAGCCCTAACAGATGAAACAATGAACGATCCAAGAGATCGTATTGAGATTGCACAATCCCATGTTTTCTACAGACCATCACTCCTTGGTCAAAAACCTTGATCACGTAGGCATTCTTTTTTCCGTGGTCAACAACGTATACATACATGTAACAAAATAGTGTTTGGATTTCGAAACTTCACAATTGGTTACTAAACACTCTGAAGTGGCAATCAAATATTGTTCAATGTCATTCCTTCATTCGTTGAACTTGGCTTTGTTTGCCAGCAAAGAAGCTTCCATTTTAGCTTACATGAGTTGCAGGTGTCTCTGAGTTTAAGGCATACAAGTGATTACAGTGAAGTTGCTGGGGAGCATGTAACTTTTAGACGTCTGAAATGGATGAAACTTTGTTGTATGGAATTAGAATTTTGGTCAAGCTTCAAGGGTTTTAGGCCCTGATATTGTCTAATGAAACTGTCTGTTTCTACTGTATTGTATAAGCTCATCATTCAATTCGGAAATATGACGATTTGGGATTAAAGCACTCTGGAATTGATGTTTTACTTTAGCAGAGGATGAGAAGATTGTACGGTTTAAATGGTTATAAATAGAGAAAAAGAGATGAATGGAAATACTGAAGCTGATGGAGAAAGGCTCCTCAGACAAGTGTTCTATTTATATCACAACAAAAGAATCACGATTATCTAAGGATCAGAATTTGTGAATATAATCCTGAAAATACTTAATAAACCTTTCTGATCTCGAGAAAAACATGAAATGTCATGAATTTAAAGACCCTGTTTTTAACTTCAAACATAAAATTTTCCTAAAGAGATTGTAATAGTGTAGAATTTATGGATGCAAATGATGGTTCCAAGTTTGTCATTCCTGTGTAGGATGTTGCTTGAGAGATGAATGAAACACCAGTACATGGAGATCCATAAAAGGTCAAGGCGCCATAAGGTTTTGATGATCGAGATAAGTGTGATCCATCAGGTATCAAGCCATTTCTGGGCCACTTGGAAGAGGTTGGTAACCATCATTTTGCTTCTGAACTTCACTGCATTTGCTTACTTTAACAGGAATGCATTTCAGGATCACAGCAACAGGTAAGCTCGCTGCTCCAATTAGGACACTGACCAACCATAACTTCCAGTTCAGGTGCACAGTACTAGCGAACGTGCCTAGCAACTCTACTATCACAATTTGAAAAGCAACTGTGGAGAACATAACACCCAAGAAAACCCAGCTCTCCAGGACACCTCTGAAGACATTTATCTTCTCCATATCTCGGCTGTTCACTTCATTGAACACCTGATATAGAAGTAAAGATTAGCATTACTGAAACAAGTTAAAGGAGAAAAGCATATCATCTTGAGATTTAACTATGGAAACCTGGCAAAAAACGAAGGCGTTGAATATGACAGTGTTTAAGGTAATTGTAGCATCAGAACCGGAGAGCTTTAGAAGCCGCTTCCCATCAAATTGGAGGATCACAAGTACAATGATCTGATAAATGCTCTGTCCTATGATGTTCCTCCACATAACCCTGGTGATGAAACGTGCGTTCCTACCTATTGGAGGCCTTTTCATTAGTCCCTCATAAGGAGGCTCTGTAGCTAATGCCAATGCTCCGAGAGTGTCCATTATCAAGTTCACCCACAGCAACTGAACAGTGGTAAGCGGAGCATTTCCTGATCATAGGTGTAAATTTAGAAACATATCATGAAATTTTTCTTGCAACTGAGAGTGAAGTAGCATAATTTTCAGATTTCTGAGCAAGAAATACTCCAAGAGAAGGGAACTTTGAGAAGAAGAGGAATATGCACGAACCTGTGATGCATGCAGAAATGAAGTTTAGCATAAGAGCAACAACATTTACTGTTAACTGGAACTGTACAAATTTCTGAATATTTATATAAACTGATCGACCCCATTTGGCTACATTCACTATAGTTGAGAAATTATCATCCATTATGATCACATCAGCACTCTCCTTTGCAACCTGCAGGTGATAGTTTGAGAAAAAAACTGATATTGAAGCTTAACTTAAGAATAAAACAATTCCAAGATTGCAAATTCAGGAGTTGAATAAACCTCTGTGCCTGCTATTCCCATAGCAAGACCAATGTCCGCCTCAGCCAGAGCCGGAGCGTCATTAGTTCCATCACCGGTAACAGCAACAACATCTTTAAACACATGCCTCAATTTCGTCACCAGTGTGTGCTTGTCTAAAGGTAAAGATCGTGCCATAACCTGCATTTCATAACTTAAGACATCTCAAGAAAAGCTTCACTCAGTTAATAGAGATCAAGAATGTTGAACAGTTGCCAAGACCTGAAGTTTTGGTATTATCTCTTCCATTTCCTGAGGGCTTTTTTTGCGAAAATCTGGCCCTTCAATTGCCAAACCATCATCTGTCAGGATCCCACATTCTCTAGCTATGGCTTTTGCAGTATTAATGTTGTCTCCAGTAACCATGCGAACAGAGATCCCTGCAGCTAAACAAGTCTGAACAGCCTCCTTAACTCCAGGACGTACTGGATCCTTAATACCAACAACAGCTACTAGTGTGTAGTTATCTTCAGGAATACTATCACCATTGTTTCCCATATCTTTAAACGCCAAGCACAGGGTCCTCAAAGCTTGGCAGGCAAACTCATTAATGGCATCCGATATTCTCTTTCTGTGTTCTTCAGATAATTGCACAGATTTACCATCATTACTTATGACCTTGTCACACATTTTCAGAATTATTTCTGATGCACCCTTGCAGAACGCTCGAAACCCACCACCATTTTGCAGAGAAACAAGAGTAGACATCTTTTTTTTGACAGAATTGAATGGTTCAACTTTTATTATATCAGATTCCCTGCGATGGATCTTGGAATCACCCCCCAAGAGTATTCCAAACTCTAGGATTGCTGTATCCGTTGGAGTCCCCAATATATTGGTCTTCCCATCTCTTCCTTTGGTCACCTCTGCACCAGTGTTCTGAAATATAGACTGCAAGAGGATGCCATACACTTCTTCAGGGAAAGAGGACATCAGAACTTCTTTATTATCACTGCTTTTGACTTGTTTTATTTGGTCACATATCCATATTTTGCTTACCACCATATGGTTTGTAGTTAATGTCCCTGTTTTATCTGTGCAAATGCAGTTAGCAGAACCCATTGTTTCACAAGCAGAAAGATGCCTCACAAGCGCCCTGTCACTCATCAATTTCTTCATTGCAAATGCAAGACTTAGTGTCACTGCTAGTGGAAGCCCCTCAGGAACTGCAACAACAATTATAGTCACTGCAATTGCGAAAAAGTTCAGAAGCTGCAGAACATCACTAATGGTCCATTTGGTAAGCTGATGATGATCAGCCTTCTCTACGAGAAATCTTCCGAGAAGTACTATAAACGTCATGGTAGCAAACGCTAACCCAATTTTCCCAATAATGGTTGCAACCCCATTAAGTTTCACCTGCAGCGGTGTCTCGTCTTCTCCGGTTTCGCTCAAAGTAGCCATCAACCTACCCCATTCAGTTTTCATACCGACTGCTGTTACCATCATTTTTCCACTCCCATCTTGCACTTTGGTTCCTGATAGAAGAAAAGGCCTCTCTTTGCTTATGTTTACCGGATCACTCTCACCCGACAAGCTGGATTCATCAATTGACAAGTTATTTCCCGATATAAAACAACCATCTGCAGGGACAAGATCTCCAATTGATAGATGAACAATATCTCCAACCACCAGATCATAGATTGAAACCTTCTGCCTGCTACCTTCTCTAGTCACCTGAACAATTACATTCTTCTTCTCCTTATCCAACGCCTTAAATTGAAGTGATTGCTTGTAGTCACTGACTGCAGTAACAATGACTACCAAAAAAATGCAAAGTACTATTCCTAGCCCATCGTACATACCTTTTGGCCATCCTTCAGTGGCAATCCCTACTCCAATGGAGACAACAGCACACACAATAAGAATTATCAGTGTGAGATCATGAAGTGCTTCCCACACAAACATCCAAAAAGACCTTGGAGGTTTCTCTGCAAATTGGTTTTGTCCATAAATGTTTTGCCTGTTAGATATTTCCCTGGAGGAAACCCCCTGATCCAAAGACACGGAAACTCTTGTTGCTAATCCTTCAATCCCACCACAAGATTCCAAGCTCTTTCTATCCTGGGTTCGAGCAATTGATGCAAGTTCTTCTGCTTCGATGGCAAAGCCAGCTTGCATTACATTTTCAGAGGGCTTTGACTCTAATCGATTAACAGCTGCATCAAATAATAAAATCTGGTAAGATGTTGAAGATGAATTAACTAGTGATTTAAGGTGTTATAGATCATACCTTCAATGAAATGTAATGCTGCTTTCTGCACATAAAGAGCTACACGAATCTTTTCCTGGAAAAATGATGAACTTATGAGAGAACAGTTCCCGGTTAGATGTCGTTGATTTAAAATACAGAGAAGCATAATCTATCTAGTTTTTCTTCTTCTTCTTTTTTTTCCTCCGGGAACATCGAACACCGTCTCCTGACTTAGCATTTTTTCTGAAATTTAAAGTAAGTTGAGGTTTTGATCCCATCAGAAAACCGACCCTTCAGAACATGTACACTAATCACAAGTACAGGTACGTAGACATAAAACTCTGTGAACATGGGTTCATTATTAGAAAATAAAAAGCATTCCTCAGGTCCCCATCAATGGAGGAACTGGGAATAGATTGGTTGGGCTAACACTACTTGAGAAAAGGGAAATGAAAGAAGACACGGCGACGTGGTCATCACTTCTATCACAGTTACTTCCAAGAAGAAATCCCATTTTCCTTCTCTTTTTCCTGTATCACTTTTACATACGTTAATGGCAGGTTCATATGTACATAGCCATTTTCAGGAACTTTATCTATATGTTTCGGAGCTGTGATATGCCTCTACTCTTAAAAGAACATATTTCACCACTTGGAGCATACTTTTTCAACTCGGGTGCTTTAGAGCATCCTCGACACATTTAAACACTGTTAACGAAAGACATACGTACGTTTATATTTACCTTTGCTGACTTATATCGGTATGTCTTCATCTGGTTTAACATCAACCACAAAGCAAGCTTTTACTGTTATTCTTTACAGGAAATGGAGAAGAAAAAAATGGCTGAAATGTAGACTACTGCAGTATACTTGCTCAATCTTTCTCCTACAAAAGCTCTATGGAACAAGACACCATTTGAAGCTTGGTATAATTTTAAGCCTTCAATTGGTCATCCTCGAATTTTTGGTTCATTGTGCTATGCTTGGTAAATTCTCATAGGCATAAACTTGAATCAAAGACAAAGAAATACAGCTTTGTTTGCTATAGCTCCAATTCCAAGGCATATAGACTGTATGATCCAGAAAAGAAGAAAATAATGGTGAGTAGGAATGTGCAATTTGATAAAAAGTTAAAAGTACGAGGATGCAGATAATAAGTAGATCCCAGTCTGGGATGCATCTCAAGAGGATTAGCTGGAGACTGTTAATGAAGAAATCGAAGGTGATCAAGAAATCAGTGATGAATCTGAGTCTCCACAGAATGATACATCATAGAGTGAGGAAGAGGTGCACAGAAGTCAACGTGGCTTCATTCCTAAGAAGAAGTATGAGATTGAAGGACATGATGATAGTTACACCTTTGCAATGTTTGTAGAAGATCCAATATGTGTAGAAGCTGCATTGGAGAGTGAAGTTTGAAAAAATGCAATGAAAGAGGAGCTGATGGCAATTGAAAAAACCAGACTTGGAAATTAACAAATTTACCTTAGGAAAGAAGGCAATCAGCTTGAAGTGGATATTCAAGACAAAGTACCATTCTAATGGCAATATACAGAAGCACAAAGCTATATTAGTAGCTCGAGGATACGTGCAAGAGCAAGGAGTAGATTTTGACGAGTCATTCTCACCTATAGTAAGGTTTGAAACAGTAAGGTTGATTCTTGCATTAGTTGCACAATCACAATGGACTGTTTTTCAGTTTGATGTCAAATCTTCATTTCTTAATAGTAATTTGAAAGAAGAAGTGTATGTGGGGCAGCCTGAAGGTTTTGTGATTACAAGAGAAGAGGACAAAGTTTACAGATTAAACAAAGCATTATGGTTTAAAATAGGCTCCTCGAGTATGATATAACAAGATTAATGAATTCTTTCATCAGAATGAATTTAAGAGAAGTTTGAATGAGCCAACCTTATATGTAAAAAGGCAAGGGATTGAAGATGTTATCATAGTGAGTTTGTATGTTGATTACATGATATATACAGGATCATCTTTGAAGTTGATTACAGAATTTAAAGAGGTCATGAAGAGCAAGTTTGAGATGACAGATATGGGAAGACTCAGTTATTTCCTAGGCTTAGAAGTCAAGCAATTTGAAGAAGGTATATTCTTGACACAATAAAAGTATGCTGCTGATTTTTTAAAGCAGTTTGGTATGATGAATTGTAGAGTTGCAGCAACTCCAATGAACATGAATGAAATGCTGGTTGCAAATGATGGTATAGGGATGGCAAATGCAAGAAAGTACAGAAGCCTAGTTGGGAAACCCATTTATCTCACACACACACGTCCAAACTTGGCATTTGCTGTTGGATTGATCTCAAGGTTCATGCACAATCCAACAAAGCAGCATTTTGGAGCAGTTAAAAGGATACTTCGATATGTAGCTGGACCAAAGAACTTGGAATCTGGTATTTGAAGGCAAGTGAATTTATATTGGTTGGATATTCTGATAGCGATTGTACAGGAAAAGCATATCAGGAAATTGTTTTGTGCTAGGATCAGGAGCAATTACTTGGGCGTCTAAAAAGCAACAAACTGTGGCTTTATCTTCAACAGAGGCTAAGTATGTTATAACTACTACAGCTGCCTGTCAAGTAGTGTGGTTAAGAAGACTTCTTGATGACTTGAACCAAAATTAACTGCAGGCCACTCAAATTTTCTGTGACAATGCTTCAGCTGTGGCCATGACCAGAAATCCAGTGATGCATAGTAGGACAAAGCATATAGAGATCAAGCATCATGTTATTCGAGAGCTTATCGTTGAAGAAAAAATCAAGGTGGAATTTTGCAAGTCTTCTGATCAGCTAGTAGACATGTTTACAAAAGCTTTACCACAAACAAAATTTGAAGAATTAAGGGACTGTTTGTTCATTACTAGCTTCGAATGAAGGGGGAGTGTTGAAGAGTGATTCAAAGCTGTTAATCCTATTTGAAAGGATTAGGGAGAAGAATATGGGTTAGTTAGCAAGTGATTGTTGGTGGAGATTGTTTTTAGCTGATTTATTTTCTAATTTTTCTATTAAGTTGTTAGCTAGTAATGTTTGGTTTGTAAGCCTTTATAAGGCCAAGTTCTGTTTCAATAAAAATAATGAAGCATTTATAAATCATCTTAGATTTCGTGCTCTGCTAAACACCTACAGATATAGGAGAAGAGGATAAGGAGAGTGCATTATACCGACACAGTGAGAAGTTAGCTATTGCATTTGGGCTCATCAATTCAAGACCTGGCGTCACAATTATGGCATGTTTGGTTCAATAGAATAGGTATTCTATTCTTAATGTATTCTTAAAACTTAATTATTCATTTGTTTGGATAGACTAAAGTACACAAAATACCTAATCCTAAGATTAAATATTCCTTAACTTTTAGCAATAGCATATCTCTACCTGTCTTTAGCTATTCCAAGAATAAAGTCATTTGTTCACGACTTTTTTATCCTTCACTTCATCCCGCGTTTCTTCTTTCATTTTCACCTCCCTCCAGAAACTTCTTCATTTTATCCTTCACTGTTTACTCCTGCGTTCACTTCTTCATTTTCACTCTCTACCTCGTGATTCTCTTCTCCAGAAACTTCACTCTCTCTTCAAGTCAACCCAACCTTCTACCATCTGTCCTCTCTTCTGGGTAAGTTATTCCTCTTCATTCCCATGGGTGATGGGTTTTGTTTACGTCTCTCTGTTTCCTTTTCTCATAACTTTTTTATTTTAATTTTTTGGCGTCTTTTTCATTTTGAATTGGCTTGCTAATTTCTTGATTATGGGTATCCTTGGTTTGTTTTATATTGTGGATTTCGTGGATAAATATCATTTGGGTAGTTCTAAAATGGTTCAATTGTGGATTTCGTGGTTTGCCGACGGAATATGCCGTCGGCGAAGCAAAGATTTCCGTCGGTAATTTTGTTTACCGACGAAAAGCGAAGAACGAAGAAACCGTCGTCAATAAGGCTGACGGTATTACATACCGACGGTCTTAGTCCGTCGGTATGTTGCCTACGGGATACCGACCGACTGTTATCCGTTGTTGTTTTGTTGCGACGGACGAGGATTAAACATATCGTCGGTGAATTGCAGTTATCACCGACGGAATTATTCCGTCGGTATAGTTTAGGGACGGAACTACCGTCGGTGCCTGAAGAGCGATGCATAAGTGATTGTAAACATTAACGACGGAAATATAATCCGTCGGAATAGTTTATTCAGTTTATACCGACGGGAGTGTTCATTCCGTCGGTAAGCTACGACGGAAATGCTCAATCCGTCGGTATTGTAAATTCCTAGTAGCATATTTTCAAGAGTTCCCTTATCTGTACCTACGAAGATAATTTGTATATTTGTAGATATTTGTGTAATAAGACAATTCGATGAGAAGTAAATCGTGAAAAGAATGTCAGCTGCCATAAAATTGGTAATAAACACATCAAAGTGTACATAAATTGTTATGATTGTACTTTAAAATATATGACATCGACTATCTAATGTTGTGGTGACCGCGGGTGGTCCTCTGTAGAACTTCCCTTCGATTGGTCCAACGGTGGTCTCAACTGTGTCATCTGCAGGATCTCTTCTCTCATCCTTGCCATCTGCTCTGTCATCCGTTGCTCCATCTGCTCCCTGAGCCGTTGCTCCATCTGCTCCCTGATCCGTTGCTCCTGCTCTCTCATCCGTTGTTCCTCCCGCTCTGTCTGCCCCTCTTCCAAATGAGCTATCTTGTCCATCAATGTTTGTACTGTGGCTCGAAGCTCGATGACTTCATTGTTGTTCGATGGCCTAGTGGACGCTGCTGTACTGGACATGGAAGATTGGGAATAACA
>JAOTBA010000009.1:24557316-24581116 GCA_025629845.1 Erythroxylum squamatum
ATGTGGGACAAACTCCCACTCTTATATTTCAACACACCCCCCTCACGTGTGGGTCTAACACGTGACATAATCTATCTTTCGGAGGTGTTAACGACTAACATAAGAGCAACCTGCTCTGATACTATGTTAGAATTTTACAATGGGTCTACGGGCCCGCACGAGAAGGAAAGTTATACAATATATAAGTTTAAGTGAGGTTTCATCCTAAAACTAATTAGTGATAGGTGGAGTAGCCCACTAGACTTATCTGTTGATCTTCTTTCCTCTCTTTCTTCGATGTGGGACAAATTTTCAATCTTATATTTCAACGACTCGTTACTGGCAAGAGTCGTAATCTAGAAGATTGGATTAAACAAAAGGTGGTGGGTGCTGTAATGTTACAAGGTCCCTGTCAATTAGTCCGAGATTAGCTGAACTTTGAAAACTTTTTGAGACTATGATTAGAGAAACTCCTAATCATGTAATTTTCCAGGAAACCAAGCAGGTCACTGGAGCAAGAAAGGAAAGAAGGAAAGAGAAGTAGCTCCTTCCACCATTGAAGACATAGCAGGTGGCATCTGCAGAATGCTAACACCTTTTCAAGCAAAATGCAAAATGATGTGTGCGTGTCCGTGTGCTTGGTGGCTTGTTCTTATCCATTTTGCCAAGTTGGCTATACTTGCTTACCTATTTTTTCTTACTGCCCTTTATTGGTTAATATTCTCGTGACTTGTTTAGAATTTGCTAATGAAAAGTCGTAGTAAATAATTTTTTTCACAAATTTTAAAATTAGCTTATGAAAATTTAAGTCTAGATTAAATTAAATATAATAATATTTTAAATTTAAAAGACAATTAAAATAACTATATATTTAAAAGTGCTTAATTAAGTGACTGTTTAGATTGGTTTTTGGGAGGTCAGCACTTTTCTTCACCATAAAAGTCTTTTTAAAGAAAAATAGGTGTTTGGCTGTAAAATAAAAAAACACTTCTTTAATAGATATGATTTTTTTTAGCAGCTAAAATACAACTTTTTAATAAGCTCAAATTTGGAGCTTTAAAAAAAGCCTCTTAAATAGTTTTTTCGAGTAGATTTTTCAGATCAATCCATGAGCCTATTTTTAGTCTCTTTTATTCTTATAATTTGCACATAATTCCCACAATACTCACAAACTCATCTTCACGTTTATCTTGCAATCCTATTATTTGGCTTTTTTATATGTTTTAATATTTATTTTTGATATTAATTTTACTTATTTTATAATTCATTTAAAAGATTTGGTTAGATATATTTTTATTTATGTTTCATATGGTTTAAAATTATATAATAATTAATATGTTGTGCTTTGCATATTGTTTAATATACTTTAAATAATTTTTATTACAAAATAATATATAGTTAAAATTAAAAGTACTTTTATTTTTATGTTGTCAAACAATCTATTGTATGAAGCTCTTTCAAAAAAGCTCTTTTTTAAATAACAGTCAAACAGTTAACTAACTTCTTAGAAAAGTTATTCTCGGAAAATATCTACAGAAAAAAACTATATTGATAAAAAATTTACTGGTATAAACCCAACCAAACATAGGCTAAGACTCAATTAGTAGATTTTTTCATATAAAATGTTGACACTCACCACTTGTATAAAATATTAGTTATTATCGAACATCTCTAAACTTCAGGCTTCTGCGAGACTTTAATTGGGTGTTGATAAAAGATAATATTACAATCTTCTCTTCTTTTTTTATATACAACCAATAATTGATAAAATTGTCGAGTTTATAATTTTTTAAAAAAATATCACTCAACTCTTTTTATTAATAACAAAAAATATATTTCAATATTATTTATAGTAGTTTAAATCTGATTAGATCTGAAAAAATTTAATTGAAATCTAAGAAAATTATATCATTAAAAAACTAATTTTTGTAAATTTATAAGCATTTCGTCAAAAACATACAATTTAAAATCATGAATTAATTGAGCTTCACCATTGAAATATAGCTTTTGAAAGGTCTTGATATCATAAAGTATCTTTAATGATTGTAAGTTATTAAATGTAAAAAAAATAGAGAAATTTGATAATTAATATTAGAAAGTGCACGAACCCCGAAAGATTCTTTGAAACAATACACAACCATTGTCATACATACGTGTGGAATCACATCTACCGTGGTTTTTGTTTCAATGTGTGTCCTTTCCAAGTTAAAAAGGATGACCAAATGATATTTGCATCGAGTACGTACGATTGTGGAGTAGAGAGGCATCACATGGGTGAGTGTTAGCGTAATAGTGGTGGGTGGGTCTTATCTGACCCACAAACAACCTGTCAACCATGTGGGTGTGAGGTGATGATGGAGGGACCATCTTGTTACTTTCTCATCGCCTTCTCTTCCTCCATTAATGGCAGGCTTTGAAAAGACAAAAACCCCACTTTTGGACTTGCAGAAACAGATCATAATATACGGTAAATAAGGAAATGGAGGACTGCAGAAGAAAAAAATGAAATCTTTTTGGCTAACAAATGCATGTTCTTTAATCTTTCCAACCTGAAGGGTTGATGCCTGTGTAAAACAAACTACTAAAATTACAACAAACGCGAAGATGGAAACTTTTTATAATAAATGATACTTAAGAACTGAACTGATCTGAGCTTCGTTTTTGACTTTTTCTTTTACCTTCCCTTTGTTCTTCCTCTTCCCAGCAATACAAACACCATGCAGATAAAAGGGAATCTTTTGCTTTTGCTTTTAAACCCACTTTTGATCACGTCTTCTGGTCCTTCTTTCTGCTGTACAATGATTTTGATTAAACACAGGCTAAAAATCTACACTACATTCTTGGGCTTTTCTAGCTTTGTCCTTTCCAGGGAAGGGAAGACACGAGTGGCTAAAAAAAAGGAAGGAAAATTACTGTTCCATAAGGTTTACAAGCTACACATCTGTGTTACAATGTCTTCTTTTTGTTTCCTTTACTAGTTCTTTCTCATTTACCTGTGGACCTTCTGAACTTCAACCACTAAAGAAGATAGTACGACAAAGAAAGGAATGGCTGACCCAGTTCCTTTACTGCCTTCCACGTATGCAATTTGTATGGTAGTAAGTAGAATATGTTTGAAGGTGACGGTAGAGACTGAAAAAGGTAGTAGTAATAGTAGTAATAGTGACGGTGTTGGTGGCTGTTTCTCTCTACATATATCTCCACTTGACGTGAGTTTTTGTTTGGTTATACTTATCAATCTTCCTGAGAATCGTAAACAAGGAAAAAAAAAACCAACAAACCCCATTAAACAACAAAAATGTAGAGGTTTGTATGCATGTGAAAGTGGGGATTAAAAAAAAAGCAAGGAAAGGAATCCAAAGTTTGATTATGTTACCTAAGCCATAGGATATGAAAGCTAAATTCCAACAGGGCATGTAGGCCCTCCAGTGTCGGTATACATGCCAATGGCTCCATGCCCTGAAGAGAACCTGAAAAAGAAATGGTTTCCAGGATTGAATTATATGTGTTTAGAATATAAGGGACAAGACTATTATTTGAAGAACTAAGCAAATTGTTACCTGGGCATTTGGCAGTTGAAGGACTTGAAGGATCCCATGTCAATTGAAGAACTGGGAGGGACTAAATTTGATGAAACCAGATTAGCGTTAGAAGAAGATGAAGCTGAGACTATGGCTTCCTTCTCAATCTCAATAACTCCATTGGAGAAGGAAGAAAAAGACTCTGCAGGCCCTTCGGTGGGTGAGGCAAAGGGGCTGTCAGGAAGGTTGTGGTCCAAACTGCAATAAAATCACAAGGTTCATAAATCCAACCCAACAGTTTCTTGATTTGGAAACCACTTTCTAACAAATCAAGAACATAATTGGCAAATTCGGGTTTTACCTTTCTAGTAAATCACCGTCCTCACAATGGTAGTTTTCTTTACCATTTCCATCATCCACTGGGGATTCTTTACCAGAAGCAGCGTTCAAGGGCTGCTTTTCAGGTGGAACTGTTACAGAAATAACTGCACCATTCTCTGCAGTGAAACAAGTGAAAATCTGAATTTATAAAGTTCACTCCACAATGATGATTAAATCTGTCCAATGGATTAGTATAGATATATGTACCATGTGGAGAAACTTGTGTCCTACTGTTGAGTGGAGGAAAAGCCACAGATTGATGATTGAAAAGATTTGGAGACTGAATTGGAGAAGGAACAGGGCTACCATTAGAAAGAGCCCTGTGATGCTGATGTTTCTTAACATCAGCAAGCTCGAATCCCATTAATCTTCTACTCTGAAGCTCAAGAACTTGCTGCAGATCAGCTTGCTCCTCCAATTTCCTTCTCCATAACATGTCCTGAGTATTGTAGAACATCCTTGCTCCTATATTTCAAGAAATGGAAAAGAGTTAATCCAGGAAGAAGATATATCTTCAAGTCGAAAAGAATGGATTTTGCTCTCTTACCAAGCTGGAGATCAAAAGGGTCTCTTGAATCAAGACCAGTTGGAGTACCACAGGGTGAGAAATCTCCCCTATCCACTTGCTGTGCCTGTTGCTTCCTGCAAAAACCACCAAGCCTCAATCAGGCAAGTGTAGGAGAAGATGTCAGGAAATGAAAAATTCGAGGGCGAAGAGAGAATGCCTGTACTTGTCTGGAACTTTGCCTTTCTCTTTGTAAGGCTTCACCAGAACTCTAGCATCACAAACAAAATGAGGGTTTCCCTTAGCTAGTATTATCTTCACAGTCTCTGGATAAACAAAAGTTACAAAACCAAACATCCTCTTCTGCTGATATGGAATTCTAACATCTTGCACGGGACCATAAATACTGCAAAAAAATGAAGGCAAAACATCAGCAACAACTTCCAATCTCAGCAAAAATAGAAAAACCCGCTTAGTAAGCACCAACCTGAAGTAATTTGACACATCTTCCTCTCTGAAAGTGCTATCAGCTGGGAACGTGAGATAGATCTGCCTTGAAGCTGGGTTGATCAAATCATTCCTGTCCAACCGAGCTCGACAAAGCTTGTGCATGTCTTCCCCCCTGATCAAAGCAGCAGCAGCAGCTCTACAAATTCTCAACCCAACAAAGAATTAATTAAGTTTCACCATAAATTAAAATTCTGCCAAAGATTCAGCCAAAAGATTTCATCTGTTACCTCTGACTATCGCTCTGATGCTGTTGAAGAAGAAAGTTCATGCACTTAGGAGAATAAGGAAGGGAAGTAGCGCCAATGAGCTGTGAAGCTGCAGCTAGTCTTTGCTGCTGAGCAGACTTGGATCTAATCATCTCATGGCACTGGTCAAGTATATCAAACTTGTTTGGTGAACCCACCATATTTGCACCATCTGATTCTCCAAGACCGCCATGCACAAACCTACAGTTGCTCCCGTTTTTGCAGTACCCTCTAGCGAAGTAAAGACAAGGTCTCCATCCCAACTCGGAAGTTGGGTCTTCCGACGCTAGAACATCGTTAACAGAGCAGCTCCGTCGATGAACAGAACCACCCCAGTAGGAGGGAAACAGCATAGGATCGTTACCAGCTGCACAAGTACTAGTTGGACTTGATAAAGTATCGAGTTGAGGGTAAAAAAGATCCGAGCTTTTGGGTCCAAGTTTTGAAGAGTTATCGTTAAGAAATGACAGTTGGTCTTGAAGCTGGAATTCATCGATCAAATCAGACCCTCCACCTCCATTAGCGAAGAAAGGAGCTGAAGCAGGATTAAGTGAGCTACCATTTGGACTTATCAAGTCATCAGGGTTTGGAAGGTCAGAGACACAGCGCCATGAAGAACCATTAGATGAAGACAAGTTTGGGATAGCGAGTGAAGGTGGGATATTCAGTCCAAGCCTCGAAGATGAGGAATTTTGCCTGGAAATAAGTATGGGATTGCCTGAAAATAGCGGAGATGGTGATGATGGACTGGAAGAGCTAGCCGGAGAGTTGAGTCCGAGTTCTTTCCTAGCCTTCAAGATCACCGAATGAACAAGAGCTTCAGGGCCAAAAGCCAACCTAATCATTTCTTTTTCACCATGGTCCTGAATCAAAAGAAGACCCATGATTTTGGAAGCATTTTCTGGGTCTAGGCTTTGGATCTTCGAGAAGACAATTCTTGTTGCCTCATAACCATCCATAGCTTATGACAGTAGGTTTCACACCAAACCCTTGCCCTTCTTTTGTCTAAAAGCTAACAGAGACTTGTTCTCTTGATTTTCTGAGAAAAATGAGTGTCTACTCTCTCTATCTCGACAAGTAAAACTTCTTTCTCAACCACAAACCCTACCCACCAACCTGAAAGAAGAGTACTACTGGCAAGGCAACAGTTGCTAATCAGTGTCGTTCCTTTTGGTTCCTGCAAAACCCAATAAAGGATAGGTAAAGAGAAGGAAGGAAAAAAGAAAAGATAACGTTCAAAAAGAGTATTCCCGTGTGTGCGCCATTAAAAAGGAAGAAGTTTGAAGATAGAAACCCTTTGTTAAAAGCAAAAGTAAGGAGTTGGAATTGAATTTCTTCATAAGGCAAACCCCATGAACAAAGAAAGGAAACTCACTCACTCTCTTCCCTTATACCTTTCTCTTTTCTCTTTAACACCTCTCCACTTCACTCACCCTCAGCTCTATATAAATGGGTAGCTCTAATATCTCAAAAACCTTCCCTCTGAAACTTACCACAAAAGCCAAACCACCGCCATCTTCCAACGCAGGTTGCAGAAGCTAGTAACAGCAATAACAGAGGAAGTGAGAATTGCTTGTTTCGACCTGCAACTACTGTAGCTAAAAAGGCTTTTTTGGGTTTCTGAGCTAGTAGTCAAAGCTTCACTTACTCTCTAACCAAACTTATCTATATATCTTCTAGAGTATATGTATATGTTCTTGTGTCTCTCTCTATCTCCATCGCCACCTCTCTCCGTCCTTTCAAGTTTTTATGAAAACTAGAGAGAGAGAGAGAGAGAGTGTTTTGAGTGGATCCAGATCTGGTGCTGCCAGGCTCAAATAATGCACGTTCTCCTGACAAATTAAATAATGTCCTTTTATTTTTAAAATTTTTATGTTTCCACCCACGTGCTGAGAGGTGCTGTGCACGTCACGCTCCTTCATTAGAGGGTGTGGGACCCAGAAGAAGGAGAGGTGGAGTGTTGTGATTGGATTGTGAGTCGCAGTTGATTGATTTTATTATGTAAGTGAGAGTTTTGGTTGGAGATGGTTGAGTAGTGTGGTGAAGGGGTCAGTCAAATCTCAAATTCAATCTCCAATCAATTTTCTGTGTAAAGGTAAGCATTTTTTCTCTTTTTTTTTTTAAATCAAGAAAAGAAGTTATTTATTAAATTTCAAAATTCATAAATCTTCTTAATTGTGATAATTTATATTATTACATGGCGGTTAGTTAACACGAAAAAATGGTAATAAAAATAGAAATAAATATAGTGAAAAATGACAATGAATATTATCATTATAATTATGATGGTCGGTAAAAATACGTACGATTATAAAGTTGAAAGTGTGATTTATTTTCTAATCAAACTGTAATTTTTGTAAAATTTATATGATTAAATCATTAAACAAATTTGAAAAACTATTTACAAATTTAATCCTTATTTTGTATAATTATTTCATTTTCATTAAATTATATATTAACAAACTTTTTATTCCTTCAAATTTGTTGGATATCAACAGCAATCTAATAAAAATTTCATTAAAAAACAAAATTTGAAAAATTTCAATAGTATGCAATCTTATCTCTATTAACAGAAAGGCTACTTTTAAATATGTTGAATATCACCGAACCAATAAGCATATTTAATTATCCTTTTACAAATTTAAAATTAAGGATAAAGATGCGTACAATTAAACCTCTCAAGATTCTATGTTTCAACGAGATTTTTATTGGGCGTCGTTATTGTTGTTAACGTTTATTTAAAAAAAATTAGAAGTACTAAAATTTAAATGACCCTCTTAATGTGATTTAATTGAGATTGAAGTAATTATTTTAATTTCTTAAATAACTTTAATGTAATTAAAAGTAGTTTAAACATACCTAAATTTCAATGTCACTACTACATTTTAAATTCAATACACATCCTGACGGCAGCATATAAAAATGGGAATAAATAATATATTCTTATATATTAAGCTCTGAGCATTTGACATTTGACATTTGAAATCATGCAACAAAGGGTGCTTATTAAACCTTTGTTGCTTTCACAGTTTATCAACCTCCTACTATTAATTATATAATTTGAGTCTTAATTTTACTTTGCAACACCTTATGCTAATGAAAAATATAATCAGTTCGATCAAACTTAATTTTGTTGGATTAGAATATATAAACTCGATCAATATCAAATTTGAAATTACGTATCTAGACTTGATTATGTTCGAGTTTGGACTGAAATTTAATAATTTTTTTTGCGTGTTTAATTAATTGTGACAGAAATGTTGGACAATTTTGTCATTCTTTATAATATTGGATAACTATTAATTGCATTTTTAGTTTTTAATAAATTATCGGTTAAGGTACGTAATTTGATATAAACAAAGGTAATAAAGTGACTCAATAAATGATCTAAATTTATGGGTCAAAGTCCGGGAGAAAAATAGATCCCGATTAATATGAACCGCACCTATATCGAGCTTGTGAAGGAGAAGCCCAATATAGAAGCTATATATAAAGGTTAAGGTCTCTTTTAGTTGCTTATGTAATTCATAAGCATACGGATTCTCTGACCCATTAAGAGAGCTTACGTTTTAAGAAAACTGAAGAAATGCGTTAACCGAGTGTTGGTGGTCGGCTTTCGCAAAGATCTTGAGAGATTAAAGCTCATTTTGGCCTCGAAAACTGCTTCAGGATATCGAATGAAACCAAAATCAGGTATTTTGCATTTCTTTCGTTTTTAACCCTTTTATGAACGATCCGAGGCACATAATAAGGTCTATCTTACATGTTATAAGAAAATTTTGAGTTTATCGCATTAAAGCAAAGTTAACATGTTAAGTTAATGCTTATCCAAATTAAATTTGAATTTTAACAATTTTTTTGTACCTAATTAATTATAATAAATTATTTCAAGTTCTAAGTAGATTAAAGCAAATTCAATTAATTATGTTTTTTTTTAACAGAGGAACCCGCAGTCGCTATCCTTTAGATGCGCACCGAGTAAATCTCTGAATTGACGTAATAGTCTGCAAATCACACCAATCGGGTATTTCTTACTAAACAAGCCTTGTACAACAGGCTCGATCGAGAGAGCGTAAGTAGGAGGATTCGAACACAGGACTTTTTGATCCCATTTGGTTCAAAATTGACAAGAAAATTATATTTCACTAATTTTTATAAATTATTTTAAATTCAAACCAAATTAAATTAAAATTAATAAACCAACTCAAATTTATTAAGTTCGAGATCAAAATTTTAAAAATTAAACTCTAACTTAAGACTAATAACAACGTCAACAATTATAACTTAATAAAAATTTTACTAATACGTAAAATTTAAAAAAGTTCAATAAACTTTAACTTTTACGTAAGAAAGACAAGAGTAAAAAAAAATAAAGGGGCCATTCTCGGGAACATCTAAGTTGAGCCCCACCGCAAGAAAAGCACAAGTTGCTATCTCCTCTCCATCAAAGTATGATTGCGACAATACGGTTTTCAAATTATATAAACCACAAAGTGGAAAATTTGTGGACCTTTTCACGAAACCCTTTTCTTTTTCTTATTTTCTTTTTTTATTCCTCCTCAAAAGATTCAACCCAACCCCATTTAAATATAATAATATATTAAAAATTATACCAACAAAATTAAAATTTTAAGATTTAAAATATTCAACCAGTATTAGATCGCCATAAGACTACCTAAAGATTAAATAAAATTAAAAAATTTATAATATGATTAAAAAATATTGTCCTTATCAACCGAAGAATTTGAAGTTTAATTTTAAAAAAAGGTTTGTTAAATAAAAATTAATTGATTTATTTTAATTTATAAGAACTTATTAATTTATAAAAATTAACCAATAAATTAATAAAATAATTAATTTTAACCAAAAGAGTTTTTTTTTTGGAAACAGAGAAACTGGTAGCCGCTATCATTTGGATGTGCACTGGGTAAACCTCCGGATTGATGGAATAGCCTGCAAATCACGCCAACTGGGTACTCCGCACTAGACAAGTTCTATACGACAGACTCATTTGAGAGAGCATAGGTAGGGGAATCGAATACAAGACCATTTGTCCTCATGCTCCTCCACTCTACTAACTCGAACATCCCCTATGAGGCAAAAGAGTTATTAAAGTAAATCGAATCGCTAAAACGAAAACTAAATCGAAAAGTTAGACGGTTCGATACTTTTACGATTGAATCGGCAAAACTAATTGAATTTTTTAATAATTAAATATAACTCTACACACTAAAAATTTGGCATAATTACAAAAATATAAAAGTCCTTAAGTGTCTAAAAACAAATGAGTTTTTGAAATTTACTTCAAATTTTAGTTACATCTCAAATTGGTTTGGTATGATTGCTATAAATTAAAATTTTTATGATATATTTTAATTTAATCATTGAGTATAATTTAATTTTTTTCAATTTAATGCTTAAAAAATCCTTATTTTTTGTGTAATATTATTAAAATATCATAAAACTACTTTTTATCTATTTTTATTACGATAATAAAATATTATAATTATTAAAATTTAATATATTATTATTTAAAGGTGATATATTAAAATGCAACTAAATAAAAATAAAAAATCAAACTATACAAAACTAGTGAAATCAACCTTTTTCTTTTTTTCCTTCTTTCTTTTAATGCGTGTAATAATTCACATCAGAAAGCAGAGTCGTCACCTTTTATAAAGCTTTTCGTGATTTATTATTACCAAGTGGTGTGCAGAACAAAAAGAGAAAAAGAGGAGAGGGGAATGAGTAGTTCCCAATTAGTGGGTAGTAAAATAAAAGGGCATTGGATTGGAATTCAAAAAAGATAGAGAAAGAAAGTAACCATTATTACCCCCTTCCCACTAAATTCGACTATATGATGTTACAAACAATTAAATTAATTCATAATAAATAATATTATATTATTCTATCGGTTCAATTGTCAAAATTTTGAACTGATCAATTTTTTGTTCAGTTTTTAACTTTCTGATTCGATTTATTGTAATAATTCTTGTTGTCAAAAATAAATTAATTTATTGAATAATATATTGATTTTTGTAAACTAATTAAATTTTATTTAACAGACTCTCTTTTTAATTAAATTTTATATTAATGAAGATTTTCTTTAATTATATTTCAAAATTTTCAATTTAACCGATTTTCTGACAATCTAATACCGGTTGAACTTTTCAAACTTTATACCTCTTGTCTTACCGATTTAACTTTTGTTCTGATTTCTAAAACAATAAAATATGATCAAGGATGACAAATGAGTCAAGTTAGGCTCAGGTCTAGTTGAGCCCCCAACTAGAAATTATGCAGTCAAGTCTAGGCCTAAACTCGAGCTCGATTAGATTTTTTTATTTTTAAAAATAAAAAGACATCGTTTTATGTTAAACTTTCAAACTTCAAAGGGCAGCTTGAGTCCCAATTATGCTCGAAGCTTTAAAAAAGGCTCCGAACATGACCCGATGCTTAGTCAACTCAGGGCGAAAAGGGCTTTTTTTTTTGTTCCCCAAATATGATGTATAAAATTTTGTGATAATTAGGAAATATTATATATAATTGATAATTTTTAAAATACATAAATTAAAAAAACAAAATAATAAAAGTTTCAACACATTTTGACACTTTAAAATTAAGAGAAGACAACAAGGAGTGACCCAACTGGTCTACCTTCTTCACTTAAGGCTCTCCCTTACAGGAGGTCTTAAGTTCGAGTCACGCCAAAGGAGGGAAAATGGAATATTTTTCTAGTTGACGATCCTCTAGTCCTCTTGGTAAAGTTCTTTGATCGGATCAATTACGGACGTCTCGTTTCTAACAGCAGGGTGGGCTGCTGGGAACCTGATGCTGAGCAGGGGGTTAGTGATCAATCAGCAGCCGACCAATCAAATATGTAACGGCTTCTTGTGCGCAGACGTATACAAGCTATATAGGAATCTGAGAGATCTTGGGGATTCAGATTTACCTCCTCTAAGGCTCTTAAGGTGGGGTATTAAAGCTTATGATTAATTCGACTAAACTAAGATGCCTAATATAAATAAATAAATAAGAGAATCTCTCTTTGGTTGCGGTGCACAAAGCGTGTAATAATATTAATTAATGATTATCCTCGTACTTCAAAAAAATTGACAAGCACAATTACTTGTTATTGTTGATGTTACGGGGATGCCAAATGATTTTAGGACACGATGAGAGCTAAAAAGTTATGTTCTGGACCACCTTTTTGTTAGGGTTTTTAATAATGTGTTATTTAATTTAGTTTATTTATTTATGTAAAACATATTTGTTATAAATTGGTAAATTTTATTTATAATTATCAAATATTTATTTTTATAATAAAAAGATTATTACCATACCCATGTGATAAATTGATTGATAAATTAATATGTTAAATGAAAAGATTTATTCAATAAATTTAGTAATAAAATTAATAATATTTTATACTAAATAAATTAAATTGAGGGCGAGCCTTGAAGTAACTGGTAAAGTTATTCTTTTGTCATAATAAGATTATAAGTTTGAGTCACATAAACAGTCTCTTGTAAAAATGCAAAGAGAAGGTTGTGTATAATTGAAGTCTCTTTCTTAATCCTTATAAAACGGAGAGTCTTGTGCATAGAATTTGGACTAAATAAATTAAATTATAGGTCAATGAAAATATACATTTAATTGAGGAATGTTACATTCAAAAGTGGTTAATCTTTTGAAGTTTTTTTATTTAGTGTCAAACATTTGAAATTTTTCAATTTAATAATAAACTTTTTAAAAAGTTTTATGAATTATGTCAAAAGTTATTTTTACTTATATAACATATTCCTTAAATGTTACAAAAAAAACTTATCAGTAAAAAACAATATTTTAACTTAATTTGTATGAACTTTAAAATACTTATCCCCATATTGAATATTTTAGAAAGTTTGGTACTAAGGGGCTGTTGGTTCACACAAGAGAATGGTAATAAAAATGAGAATGAACATAGTGAGAAAGGAGAATGGATATACTGATTATAATTATGATGGTTAGTTAAGAGGAAGGAATAATTACTGTTATTATTGATAGAGATTGGTTTGTTAAAAATATTGAGAAAATAAATTAGTTATATTTGATTACATTATAATCAATCAATTAATTATATGAATTTATATTTAAGTTAATTACAATATAAATAATTAATTATATATATTATTTTAATTATATTTAATTGAAAAAATAAAATAAAAGAAAATACGTGACACTCGCGTGTTAATAAGGATTGCAAGTCATTTCTTTGACATGTGTGGAGTATGGAGTAATATCGAAAAATAGGATATAAAATAATTGTTGATTCAATTATAATAAATAATCAACCGATTCCTTAATCAAGATTTATTCTTATTCTTTTAAACAAGCACCCCGTAAATTTTTTTTTTCAAATATTAAATAGTAAACACATGATTACGGATTACCACATGCTACTTTTTAAGAATTATTATTATGAAATGAAATTTATTTAAAATTATATTTTTATTTTACAATTTTACTAATACCAATATTTATTGGTCACAATCAAAGATATGAATTTCATAATGTAATGGCTGAAAAATGGTACGAAATTATATTAAAAAATATTGATTAGTACCGGTTGTTTTCGCATGGTATTATCTGCCATTATCGTAAACTTTGAAAATAGGGCTTTTGAAAAAAAAATAAAAATCCTTTCGAAAATTATGCTCCCACGTCCCCTCCCTCCTACTCAATTAGCTATTTATTTCAACTTTTGTTGTGATTTTAATTTTAATTTTAAAAATAAAATAAATATTTTTGTTATTCGTAATAATTATAAATTAAATAAAACTTTAAAATAAATTATTTTTAATTAAATTTATTTTAATATTGTATATAATATTTATTGATAAAGTATTAATAAAAGCATTTTATTTTTAAATAAATAATTTAAATTTATAATAATAATAATAATAATTTTAAAATATATATTAAGTATTAAATCAAATTTTATTTAAAATATACATTTTAAAAATATATTAATTAATTTTAGAATTTTAAATTAAATTAAGTTATTTACAATTTTAGTAATGATTAATTTAAATTAATTAAATATGTAATATTAAATTAAATTATTTAAATTCTTATTAATAGTTGTTTTCTCATCATGAACTCTTGTTATAAATTGTAATAATTAGAAAGTTAAGATTTCTTTTTATTTGATATTTTAATATAATTACTTTTTGTTATATGATAAAATTATAATATTTCAAATACTTTCTTAATTCTATACTTGTATGATGATAATTATCTTTTTCATATTAATTGTAATTATTATTTATATGTAAAATATATGAAAATTATTGTTATTTCATATTAATTGTAGTTATTATTTATTATTATAATTTTTTGAAATACGGTTGATATAAACTTGTAAATTATACAATACAACTTGACAATATCACAAATAAATTATTTAACAATTTTTTAAAAAATTTAGAAACTATTTTATACATTTAAAAAATTATCTGAAACAATACTTAATATTGATTGATATCGATACAATATCATATCAAAATTTAATTTGACATTAAATTCAGTACAATATGTACAAAATTGATAACAATTACCATTCCCAAAAAAAAAAAATTGATAACAATTACTAATTACATCGATTGCATGATTTTTTTTTTCCCGAAGCCCAAGAATGTGTGCGAAAATGGACTCACAAAGTGTACGAGGCGACAAAATCATAGCCATATTCTTCACATTCTTTTATCCAATAATTGAAAATCTTTGATTCGATCCCAAGTTTTTGCAATTTCATCCTCAGAGCTCCCAGCCAGACTTTCGAGTACAAGATAGCGAAACTGTTCGCTTTCACGATCCTAATCATTTCACACTTTAGTAGTAACACGATGATTTCTTTAATTATTTATGAAAATCCTTACAATTTTAGTAATTATTTAAATTAAAGTTATTGTTTAATTTAAATTTATTAATTTATTTAATATTTTATTTAGAATAGATAATTAACTCTAAAATTTTAATTGAAAATTGTATAAATTCATTTTATTTCTATATGAAATGCTGAAAATGTTTAGGGGGTGTTTGTTTACACTTTTGTTTTTAGTTTTTGTTTTCAAATTCGGTAAAAAAACTTGTTTGTTTAAGTTTAAGTTTTTGTTTTTATTTTTAATTTCTTACAGTTTTAAAAAATTATGATAACCATAAAAAGTTAGTTTTTGTTTCTTATTTCTGTTTTTTTCATAATCTGTTTTACTATCATTTAAATATATATTATTTAATTATTAATAAAAAATTATGAATAATTTAATTCAAGATTATACATTTAATAAACTAAAATTAATTATCAATGAAAATTATGAATAATTTAATTTTATAATTAAATTATAATAATTATTAATAAATATAATTAAAATTAAAAATATGTAAATATTCAAAAAATTTATTTAATAATTAAAATATATTTCAAATAAATATTAACTTATAAATAAAATATTAATTTGAAATTATTTATTTTATTAAAGTAGCATAATTTTATTAATAAATATTATTTAAGAGATTAAATAAATTTATTTTAATTAAAAATAATTTATCTTTAAGTTTTATCTAATATGTAAATATTATCGGTGATAAAAATATAACTACATTTACATTAACAACCAAACATGTTTTTGTTTTTATTTGAAAGAAAAATAAAAACAAAAAACTGAAAACTGAAAACGAAAACTAAAAACTACATCTAAACATACTTTCTATTAATTAAGAGTAAGAGTATCAGGATTCATGATACAATAACCATCTTAAGCAGTACATTAACTTTTTTATTTCAGTTATTTTGTTTCAACTCTATTCTATTAAATTTCATCTATATATTTATGTGGGGTCTAGATAAATGTGTTGATGAGATTTAATGAAACATGATGACTAGAATAAAAGATCTGATCCCTTAAATAAGAAGTTGAAATTCCTAAGAAGTTGAAATTCCTAGCAGTGAGTGTGACGAGCCTCTTCTCTTATAACATTTGGAAACGATTATTAGTGAAATGTTCTCTTTTTTCCTATAGCAACTTTGACCACTTACAAGTTCTTTTTAAGGGAGGTTTTTGGTCCTTAGAATAGAAGAGTGGTAATGGGTCCAACTCGATCTAAATTTGACTCGAAATTTGGTTCGGGTAAAATTAGACCTATCTCGACCCGATCTATTACTATTTCTAAGTTGAACCCTTTACAAGAGACAACATTACTTCCCACAACTTCAACAAGTCTCGGTCGAGCTCGAGCTGTAGGTGTATTGGCTCAACTCCATCATTGCCACCCCTAAGTTTAAGTTGAACAACTTATAAGATGCGACCTTGCTTTTTTCGACCCACCAACATGCGTACGTATACTTTGTACACTTTGATGCAAACTTCTCAGCACCCACTTTCAGCAGAACGCAACGTCTTAAATGTGCTTTCTGAATTCTGATCTTTTACATCCAAAGTTGCCTTTTCCGGGTTCATACTCCACATGCAAATGCTTTTACCTTATCATCGTCCTTTTTCCTCCAGTTTTTTTCCTCGTAAACAAAACCTCAAGCTGTAAGTGAACATGGTCACGGGCTGAAGCTAATCAGTTTTTCTTTTTTTCCCAAAGCATGTTTCTTCGAGTTCATGAAGGTTATGATGAATTGATTAGCTGGGGACCAGAACTCGGACCCCTTCCTTCCATGTCAATAAATGGTCCCGTTTTGACATTACTTATCATTTATGGGGGAATGATTGGTTCGGGACAATGTTTTGAAACCCGAATCGGTTTGACCGGTTCAACCACCGGTCGAATCGGTGTGACGTCATAATTATGTAATAATTATGTTTAATTATATATAATATTAGTAATATTAAAAAAATTCAAAAATATACTTAAAAATATAAAAAATAAAAAAAATCATTGAACCAGTGGTCGAATCGGACCGGTTCGGCCAGTCAATTGACCGGTTCTCACTGGTTCAATTAGGGACCGGTTTTTAGGAGTGAACCGGACCGGATAGCCGACCGGTCACCGGTCAAACCGGTCGAACTGGTCGGTCCGGTCCGATTTTCAAAACAATGGTTTGGGAGAAACAAATACCAGTTGAATTCTGAAATATATTTCTAAAAAATAAAATTTCTTTCTAATTTTTAAATTTTCGAAAATATTTTGACTGACAAATAACAACGAAATAAACGTCTCATAAATTTCATACTTATATCGATCAGTTGTTGCTTATACAACAATTCAACTTAACTTTTAAATTCGAACCAAACTAATTAAATTTGATTTAAACTAATAATTTATTATAATTAGTTTGAGTTAAGTTTAAAAGCTAACTTAGATTATCATATTAATAATATTTAATTAGTTCACGTTTAATATTTATGTTGCGCGTCTTTCGTTATTGTTTTCTTAATCAAAGTTTAAGAAAAAATTCTAAAAATAAAAAATAGGGGTTTTTTTAATATAAAAACTATAATTACTAAAAACGTTCAAGCTGATTTGGTATTTATACAAGCCTGACCTTACCAAGTACAGAAAGGGCACCAGCTCATACCCTACTTTTGACTTAGGTCTATTTTGTTTCGTTTTGTTCTTTATAAAAGTTTATTTTATAAAAAAAAAATGATCTTCTTTTTTTATTTTATTCCGAACCTATAAAATGTTAGGAACGAACCCGGGCTGAGGTGGGATTGATACCAAAATAATATAAGTTACCTTGAAGAAGATACAAAGAGTGATGATGGTTCTAATTAAATTGGCCTACAAAGAACAACTCATTAAGTGATACATATATATAGAATTAGTGCGCATAAGAAGAAATCAATCATTCTTTGTTGTTGACTCAAAAGTACATGAAAACTGGGTTGATACTCCATTATTACATAAACCTTCCCCAGATACTCGTGGACTTTGTTATATAATAATAACTAGTGTAGGAGCTTGTTAGTCAACTTCCTCTTTCCTTTACACGTATCTAGTCTAGTGTTGACGATGAATCCAGTCTGAGTTTGAATCACTTGAAGCTCCAGATTTTTCTTCCGAATCCAATTGAGTTCGAATACCCAATCTCAAACGTGATTAAATTTGATTTACTATGTTGACTTTAGGCCAACCTAATGTAGATTCGTGCTTAGACTTGATTAAATCAAATTTGATTCATCATCATCACCCAGTCTGAAATTTTGAAATGAAGCAAGGTCTGCGAAGGTCCATAATACGCAGCCTTGCTCCTACATAGTAAAGAGGCAGTTTCCAGTAGACTCACATGCAAATGAGACAATATAAGAATGATGTAGGTAACAGAAACAATTTATAAACACAAAATAATTCAAAATACAAGTAAAGGAGAAATAAAAGCACTAAATAAAAATAATAATAAAATACCCAAATTTCAAGATATATCTGAAATAAATGCAAATAACACTAATAATACTTATCAAATTTGATCAAATTTGATAATTTATGCCACTGTAACTATAAAATAAGGAATTTAATTAATAATAATAATAAAGATAAGGATATTTTGATTTTTTGTTAGTTATTCATTTGTCATTTCAAGTTTATATTTTCAAACCAAACACTGACATAGAAATTCTTTAGCACTAAACCAAACAAAGTAATGCTTATTATATTATATTCTTCATCTTTTCAATTATTAAGAATAATTATTCTATTCCTTATCTATTGTAGCTTTTAAACCAAACAGGCTGTTAGTCTACACTCGATTGGGCTTGAATACCTAATCTCAAACTTAATTAAACTTGGATTACTATGTTAATTTTAGGTCAACTTAACCTAGACTCAAGTATGGACTCGATTAAATCAAAATTAATTAATTTACTTTGGATGAATGAAAATAGGATTAGGTTAAATCCGAGTTAATTTGGTCACCTCTAAGATCAAATCGAGTCTAAACCTTTTAAAACTCAAAATTTTGTCTTCAAGTCTTAATCTACACTTGACTAGGCTCACATATCCGATGTCTAACCTAATTAATATTGATTTACTATGTTAATTTTAGGCTAATTTAATACAAGTTCAAACCTAAACTCAATTAAATTAAATTAGATCGATTGACTTTGAGATGAGTAGATTAGTATCGAGTTAAACCTAAGCTAATTTGTTCATTCTCAATCAAGAGATAGTACCTAAGAGTACATTATTATAATTTAATTCTTATGATAAGATTGAAACTCATAGAAAAGAAGGGATTGGGGGAGGTGGGTAATGATAAGCAAGAAGAAGAGGCTTTTGTTTCATAAATTTTACAAGTAAAGATTTGTCTCTAGCGCATACAATGTCTCTTTCAATGCTCAAAGAGAAAATGGACATCAATATCATAAAGAATGCTAATAGGTTTAGTGCATACTTATATTATATAGAAATGTAGTAGAAGAAGAGAGTGAAAAATGGGATCCATAAGCCAAATTGCCTAATTAGTTGGTAGGGTTTGATCTTTTTTTTTTGCCTAATTACGTATTACTAAGTGTGATTATCTTAATCAAATAGTTAATCCTTCTCGGTTAGTTTGTTGGGCTGGTTGTAATTTAAGGCCTACAAAGAAGATTTTGCGACAAAGTGATTAATTGAAAAAAAAATCTCAAACTTTACATAATATTATAATATTAGGTCGAATTTTAAAAAATAGTGTTAAAATACTTCAACTGTTAATTTTTAATAAAAATAATTAGACATTAAATTATACGACAAGTTATGTTAGATTAGTATTTTTATCACGCGACTATCACATATTGTATTTGTGTCACGTATGAATACTGTTATTTAATAAATCTCAAATAACAAAAGCCCTAAATAATTATGAACTAAAACATATGAAGTGTATAATTATTTTAAATTTTTTTATATTTTTAATTTATTAATTAATAAAATTTACACTTATTAAATAAAACAACTACGTGGTAAAACACTAATTTGATGTGCAATATAAAACCTTAATTTTTGGTAAAAATTGAAAGTTAAAATAATTTATCGTTATTTTTTAAAAGTCGAACTAATATTACTTATTTGAGTTTATTTTATACGATTAATCGGGACGCTTAATATAAAAATGTATTAAAAATATTCAATAATACGTGTTTTAGATAAATTACTTAAGGAACACTAACAACCCAATTTAGAAGAGTCATTAGCCTGCACTCTTTGACTCTTAACCAATTCTCTCTTAAGAACATATAAATGCACAGTTAACTAAGTTTCGAGTTATAAAAAAAATTCCGGTTTCGAATTAATTTAAATCTTGTTTTTCAGATTTTAAAGTCGAGTTAAATTTTGGGTCTTTTTTTCGAACTTTAAGTTGAACTCCCTTTCTTTGAGTGTCGTGTTAGACTTGATCTTAAATTTTAATTTCATATATCAAGATTGGTACAAAGTCCAAACTTCTTTTGTATATATAATAAAATAATATCATTTTGTATACTGATAAATAGTTATTTTCAAGTATTTAAAAACCTAATTAGAATTTGTGATCAAATTAAAAGTCGATCAAATTTTAAGTTAAATAAATTTTTTTAGGTTGAGTATGAATACGAGTCAAATGGATTAATTAATCTTTTAATTTCTTTCAAGTCACAAGACTAATTCAACCCATCATTCAGTGTAATATTTAGGTCCGAATTAAAAGTTTGAATTTGAATTTAAAAAACTTGTCTAATTTAATTTATAACCTATTACTTTTAAGTTAGATTGTAATTATTTACAAGAAAATAGAAAACGTTTTTTATTATTCTAAATTATTAATTTGTTAAATAATTTATCCGGAGAGATCGCATAAGGAGGTTACATGTAGGATGAGATCCTCTATTTCTCTTATCTTGTTCTATTAAATCTCATCTACACGTTTATATAAAGTCCATGTACTTATGTGTATTAAATTAAGTAACACAAGTTTAGAATACCCCATCAGGAGCAAGTTGCTCCAACCCCTCACATGTATCTTGAAAAAGAAACAGGAACGGGCAGTGAGACCCTGTACGTATGGCCTCCAGGTTCCAAGAAATGTCAAACTCCATTATAGCAAGTTGCTCCAACTCCTCACATGTAGGATGAATCGATGGAGTGAATCCTGAAAATGAAACAAGAATGGGCAGTGAGACCCTGTACGTATGGCCTCCAGGTTCGAAGAAATGTCAAACTCCATTATAATTTGGGCACAGCGTTTGCTTGGAGACCAAATCATGTTGGTCGACAGAAACCGAAACAGAACTACTTTGGTCCCTCTGTTGATGTCACTCTCTACTGTTTCCTCTGTCTGAAGATATACCGGTAACCTTCTCCTTTGATTAATGATTTTGTTTTAGTCCGTTCGTTGGGTGTCATACTGTGTCCCATGGTGATTCAGGAAATTATTACATACACGCAAACTATTTAATAAAGTATTAATTAAATAACAAATTTAATCTAATTAATGTTTGTATGACTTATTTTATTTATTAACATCAATTAAGATAATTAATAATTTAATTTAATTCAATTTAATCTATAATTAATAGTATAAATTAAATTATAGTTAATTATAGATTAAATCTGTATTAATTGAGTTTCGGGATGAATTTAAACTTGAAATGATTGGTTCAGTTCAAGTTAAATAATATAGATCGATTTAAACAAAATGATGTTATTTTGTTCAAAGATTAAATATGTATTAATTGAGTTTCGAGATAGATTTAAGTTTGAAATGATTGGTTCGGTTCAAGTTAAATAATCTATATCGATTTAAGCAAAATGATATTATTTTATTCAAAGATTAAAAATTAATTGATAAATCTAATTTCGTTTTAATTGAAAATATGGTAAAAGTAATGTTTCTAGATCATATATGTAGTACTTCAATATTAGTTTTGCTTAAGGATAGTAATGATTTGAAATGAGATTTAATATTAACTTGGTAGAATTTTCAATATGAATAAAGTGTAGAGTCCATTAATAAGAATTGAACTTGAGTTCAACCATTACTAAATTGATTAGAACTAGTCATTTGATTAATTCACCTTTACCATTTATTAGCTTTTTAATATTTTCATTTTTAATTACAGGATACTCTAACACTCCTTCTCAAATGTAACTTTAATTGTTACTTAAAATAAATGCAACGATAAGTGAACCGGATCGAACCGGATATTCAAATAGACAACCAAAAAATTAAGAATTTGGACAAGACCTGCTTTTATACCATGTTAATAGAAACTCTAATGCGACCAAATAATGATATGTTATGTTATTTGAAAATAATTTATAAATTACGTTATTTTATATAATTTAAAATGCAATAATAGATGATTGAAACAGATCTAAACACAAGAAGAGTTGCTGTTATTTTGCGCTTGGCATACCAAAAGTTCAGCCCGCAATCCTATCCATACTCATCCACAGGCCCAGATAGGTTTAGTATCGCTCCTTTTTTTAGTAATATATATCTGTTTTACGTATCGTCACATACTAAGAATTAGGTGATGATAAATATTTCTTTCTATTATAACATCGGATTTTTATACATCATTCTCGTCGTCGTCGTCACATCCAGTTTGAAATTTCGCAGTGAAGCAGGGTCAGGAGAGGTTTGATAGTACACAGCCTTACTTCTACATAATAGAGAGGCTATTTTTGGTAGACCCACATACAGATGTAACAGGTAAAATAATGATACAGGACACAAAAGCAATACGTGAATACGTACAAACTAGCACACTGAATGTTTAAGTAAATAGAAAAATAAGGACAAAAACTAATAAAAAATGAATAATAATAATAATAATAATAATAATAGTAATAATAATTATTCATGGAAAAAAATTGTCAACAATTATTGCAATTGTTGTCTTATTAGATTCATTTTGAACAATGGAAAAAAGCTTGGGATATAATCAACTGATTAAAGATGGAATAAAATTTAAAAATTTGAAAGAGATTATTATTATCTATTCGAAAATTTTGAAGTTAAATTAAAAAAATTATTAAATTAAAAATAATTGTTTTATTTTAATTTGTATAAATTTATTAATTAAAAAATCAACTGATTAATTTATTAATTAATAAACTGATTTTTTTAATAACAAGATTTATTAAAATAAATTGGATAAAAAAGTTAAAAATCAAACAAAAATTATTAATTCAAGATTTTCACCGTTGAGTCGAATTAATTAAAAATTTTCATTATTTAATTTTATTGAAGTTTTTGTCTATATATATTATTTATAATAATTCTGTCTCTATTTATTCAAAATTAAATAATTAAATTCGAGTTAATTAAAATTTAAAAGATCATAAGTTTGAGGGGGTGTTTGGATATCAACTGATCAGCTAAAAAATTAGCTGATCGGCCAAAATTAGACGCGTTTGGATAATTGGCTGATTGGGTTGAATCAGCCAACCCAACCAGCCAAAATGAATAAGCTCTCCAGACCAAAGATTTGAGATCCGTTCCGGACGGACGGAACGTTACGTTCTGGCCGCGATCCGGAACGGAACGGACACCATGGGTACCGGACAAAAATAACAGCTGGTACCGGTAGTTTTCGGTTGGTACCGGCCGGTACCGACAATACCGAAAAATACCGGCCGGTACCGTACAGTTTAAAAAACCTAGGGACTAAATTGCAAAATTGAAAAATTTAAACCTAACAATTTTAAAC